>JAZFAU010000304.1:3070000-3245000 GCA_037178615.1 Dione vanillae | reverse complement strand
TTAATATGACTTTTGGAACGCCATACGTTCGACTTGTTTCATTTAATCCAATAACTTTTTTTAAAAAAATTCTATAGTTAGTTTCATACTAGTAACCAACACTATTTCGTCATTTAACAATAATATTTCCTATTCTTTCCTTCTGCCGACATTCTGTAGTATACAAATATAATCCAATGACAACTAAAAGGTAGATATCTATCTACATCCAATACCAAAATATTCAATTTACAATATAAAACTCATTATTTATTAACGTTGATATAAGTTTCTTTGATGGGACCGGTCCAATGATAGCGTCACCATTCAGGTCCATTGATGGCAACTAGGCATATAAACAGAACGAAAGCAATTATTAAAAAACGTGTAAAATTAAGTTAAAAGCTTAGTAGTGTGTGTAAGCGCAGATAAATTTGCTATTTGGATGTAACACAATCATTAAACATTAATTAAAACAATGTGACTTACACAAGTTTGTTGATGGCTCGGTTATTGTATCACGGTCACCATTAACACAAGTACAGACCTCACTCCTTACCACGTTTCGCGAGCGCACAGAGGTTCGGTGGGTAGGCAAGGGTTTCGGTACTGTTGCCTAGCAACGTATTAAACTTGCTGTGACATGTATAGTTTTTGAAAAAATTGGGTGGTCCAATCAAAGAGCCGGTCCAATGATCGCAACCTTCACCTATATATATATATATATATATATATATATATATATATATATATATATATATATATATATATATATATATATATATATATATATATATATATATATATATATATATATATATATATATATATATATATATATATATATATATATATATATATATATATATATATATATATATATATATATATATATATATATATATATATATATATATATATATATATATATATATATATATATATATATATATATATATATATATATATATATATATATATATATATATATATATATATATATATATATATATATATATATATATATATATATATATATATATATATATATATATATATATATATATATATATATATATATATATATATATATATATATATATATATATATATATATATATATATATATATATATATATATATATATATATATATATATATATATATATATTATAATGTAAAAGCACCAATGGTAGACACTATAAGGATGACACAAGATTTAAACAAAAATATTTTTTATTGGAAAGAAGAATACAAAAGAAACAAAAAATTTAATTGTACCTTGGTTTATACAAAAGTATATTTTAAACTAATAACCCAACGAATCAACGTAAATTAAAACAAAATATCCATTTTTATTAATTAAGTTAAATGACCCTAAAGATGACACATTCATAAATCAACACACCAATAGTTGACACTTATTTGTACCAATAGTTGACATGCAAGCCTGAATATAATAATCATCAAATATATATATTATAAAATAAGCTTAAAATGACATAACTGAATATTATAAAATTCTTTTTATTAGCATTAACTGAAATCCTTGACTAAGTATCAAAAGTTTTATAAGAATAAAATTTTAGTCGTGTTCCAGTTCCTTTAATTTTGACCGACCCGACCATCAAAAAACATATCCCAAAAGTTGACACCCTGTTTACTACTGGAGTGTTTTAATATTGTCACAATTTTAACAGTAGGTAGGTTCTTATATTGTTGAAAATAGTGTTGATAATTGCATAAACCTACGCTTAGGAATAGGTTTCGTTACTGCACCAAAAGTAGACCTGCATGTCATCTTTAGGGTATTCTGACTATTTTCGGTACCAATAATAGACACTTATGATTTTTTAGAAAAATAATATCGGAACAAATAATGAATTGTTCTAATGTTTAGAAAATATAAATATCAATGCAAAACATAAAAAATAACAAAACAATATCTTTATAAAATTTATTAAAATCACTTGTACCGCTGCGGCGTCCTTAGCTAAACCCACAAGAAATAGTTAAAAACGTGTGACTTCGTCACATTGCTCGCAATAATTGATGCTATTTTAACTTTTTAAGCAAAAGACCGTTGTTATGGTTGTGCTATTTGATTAACAGGTGAAGCAATCATTTTCTGGTACTAATAATTGGGACATACAAGTAAAAATATTCCTTATATTGAACTTAATTGTTGAAAGTGTCATCTTTTGTACACTGTCACCATTGGTGCTTTTACCTTAGGTATATCATACGAATCTAGTGTTAAGACACTCCGTTGCTTAGTCCCTCCTTCCCCGTTTACCACCGTTTGCGTGTTAAGTGTCGAAACTGAACGCCGCGCTTTGCCTAGAAAAAATGAACGAAGAAAATGGAAATAGAAAAATCCGTTTTCACCGAGTGGGAATCGAACCCACAAACCGTCGCGTTTACAGGCAGACGCTACTCCTCTACGCCATGACGACGGTCGGATATATACTTATAAGAGGAAATAAATATTTTAGATAGTTCCCCAACGTATCCACCCTACAAGCAAGTTTCTTCCGTAATACGCTTATCATTTATTACCCTTATCTGTTAGCGGATGTTCACTCTGTTATAGCAATATTATGCGAATCTCTTTGATGGCGAAAAAAAATTGCTCAATCAAATATAAGTTTCCTTTTTTATCTGTGACTATTATCTTTCATGTTAATAATGTTATACATATTAAACGATTTTGTATTGTTAGACTTATTGGTGGTCGTTTTTCATATATGGTATATGTATATGTATGTTTTTTTGTTTAGGCTTATCACGAGCATATAATTAGGTTATGTTAGTGTTAGGTAATTTAGTAAGGTAGGTAGTTTCTTTTGACATAGTCATTACACAGTGTCTACCTCACAGATTTAGTCTTTATAGGTCTATTTTTCATCCATTATGTTAGTAGTTCTACTTACCTAGATAGGTAAAGAGATCATTAGCTAGTAATTATAAGTAAATTAAAAAAGAACCTTTCACATGGGATTTGAGTATTTCATCACATTCTTCTCTCTTTCTTCTTTTACTATATACCTACCTATGTATTTCCACATAGAAAACAAATAAAGCATCTCAGTATAAAAGGCCGGTCAAAATCAAACGCCATAAATCCAAGTCGGTGAACTTAATAAAGTTCCGTTTATAGCGACCGTGACGGCTTTATTAAGCCGGCGAGGCGACCACACATTATCGGTGACGTCTTGATGCGGCATATTAAGAGCTATACATTTTTAACCTATTTAGAAAATGGTGATATGTAGTAAGAGATCGTCATGACGCAGTAGCAGAGCGTCTTAGATTCGGAGAGAGTAATTTTTACGTTACTAACTCTGGTAACAAGACAACACGACGTTGAATTAGGCCATTCAACGTGCAATATGTCAAAAAGGATGAAAATAGAGTGTCCTAATTCTACGCTTTCACCTGTAGAGTTGATTAACTAAAATTCAATTTTAAATCGAAAAGGAAAATCATGAGAATGACAAAGAAAAATATAAAAATGTCTAAGGCAAGTAAGTCACTGGTGTAAAATTACAGTCAGCAAAATAACATACCTATATTAAAATATATAATATAGGTTCACTCTTTTTATATTGATGGTAGCCAGCAAAATGATTAGCTCTTACCTAGCAAGAACCTCTATATTGTATCATCTTATATTTCGGTCATAGGTATATCCTGCATGTATGTGAAAAGTCACTGCCGGATTACTTCAAAATAATGTCAAAGGGTTTACTTATTTAAAATGAAATAGTTATACAAACATATAAACCACATAAATGTTGGTCTTGTACTTTTTATGGAAAGTCATTAAGAAACTTTAACAACACTTTAAAATTGGTCTACTGCTGAATACTGATAACTGCATTGAGTTTTAAAATATTCTAGATTAATCGCTTGGGAAATATTCCAGGTTATTACCTATTTTACGTTACGAGTAGGTAAGTACCTAAGTAAGTGTTTTTTTTAGAAGTAGATACCTGAATAAATCCTTAAGGACCGCCTTTAAGGCGACGGTTTCTGGGTTCGATTCCCACTCGGGAAAAATGGATATTTCTATTTCCATTTTCTTCGCTCTGGCAACTAGGCAAAAGCGCGGCGTTGAGTTCCGCCATTCAACACGCAATGCCTCCAAAACGGTAGAAAGCGGGAACGGAGAAAGCAAGGACTAATCAACGAAATGTCTTAACACTAGGTTCCTTTAGTTCCTGCAGTTCCCTCTGCCCACCTTGTGCGGGATAAAAGCGTGAAGCTATTAAAAAAATCTATCTAATAACCTTCACCTACCTTAAGTAAATTTGGGTTTGTTTTCTAGAATTTTTTCGTAAAACGAAGACAATTAATGTTGTAAGCCATTTTAATAACTTCCTTCATATGGGAAAAATAACTTAAACGTACCTATAGGTACTTATACGTTTTTTTTTATAAAATATATTTATTTAAATTTTATTTGTAAGGTGATTTAAATCGAAAGCTACAAATCAACACATAAAGCAAGTAAAACAAGTAAAGTAGTATATATAGATATATATCTATACCTAAGTATCTATATAACAAATTATCGTATAGAAATATTATTTTATATTTCTTATATATTATTAATACATTTAATAATAAGGCACTTTAAAGAATAGTCTGATCATATAATTAAGTTAGTATGTAAGCATTAAAAAAAAACCAATGTTTTCGTAAAAAAAATCGCTTTTAAAATAATTATTTTTAAATAGCAAAAAGGCAAAAAATATTATAACAACTTTATATAATCCATAAATCATTTGTTAAGCACAAAAAAAGTTTCATCGCTATGTAAGAAAACCTTTTTTACGTTAAACCACAACAGATTACGTGCAATTATATTGCTTTTTCTTCAAACAATTGATTTTAACTTTATTCATATAGGTATAAAGCTTAAAGTTCCATACAAGCAAGTTTTTTTATGGGAACACCAAAGCTTGTTATTTAAAAATGAACTCTATCCCAAAAGCACTTAGATTAAATATCGTCAATAATACAATCTATAGCCAACTCCCCCACTAGGAGGCGTGGTTATTCTAAATCTTCACAGATCCCACAAAACTCATCAGATATCTATCAGACGCGGACGTTCAATCTGGGTGTGAGTGACCGGTGCGTGTAGTGAACATTGAGTGATGGAATCAGAGATCAACAAAATGCAAACGAAAATACCGCCCAAAAACTTCTCCATCGAATCGATAGTCGGTCTCAATGATCGTCGATCACCCGAAATCGATATCGAAAACACGATTACAGATTTTAATGATCATTCCGAGGATGAAGAGTTGAAAGTACGTGAGGGGAAAATGGGGTATTACTTCCAACAGAATAGAGTCCCAAATTTTCCGTTTTTCATGTCCTATGATAAGAGGATGGGCAACGGTTATCAGGATGGGCAGCCTGAAGACCTGAAGAGAGCAAGTCCAGGGAGTGTTAGAAGCGAAATTGACAGCGACGGCGCCGATGATAGACCGCACGGTAAGTTTTAATATCTACTTCTTTATAAATATCATATGCTATAAATTTTGTATGCCATTTATTTAGTAAAATTTTAATTTGAAAAAATATTATTGAAATAAAAAAAAATGTGGTTTTTCAATGAAAAATTGCCTAAATTTTTTTTAAACATAAGTATATTAAATAACTTAAAGGCATACTTACTATCTGCCCCTAAGCTATGAAGCCAAATATTGTTACAAAAGAAGTTTTAAAAGAAAAAGGTTTTAATTATCTTAAAAGACTTATTTCGGTCTGTAAAGTTTAAAACGTAGCGGTAAATGGTTAATGGTCTTCAAAGAGCCGACGCCGACGGCATACTAAGTAACTTAAATTATTATTGCGGGACAATAAAAATATAATGTGCTTTAAACAAATGAATATAAATTCTATACAAATTGTTGCTTATTTAAAAGTAACTTAATGAAATTAAGATGCTAGCTTTTTCCGATGATTTCGCCCGAAATTAGTTAAAAATAATAAATAAATAGTCTATAATGATTCTATTGTCTGATGTAACTTAGATCGCAAATACCTACATGGTCATACGGGATTATATTTAAACTTAACTTAATATATAGCCTTCAAAATGTGTTTAATTAGAACAAGTATTACAATTTTTTTTAGTTTTCTATTATAATAAATATCTAAATAAATGTGACGGTTTGTGGGTCGATTACCACTCATAGAGAATGGATTTTTCAATTCCATTTTCTTCACTATGACAAATTGGCAAGCGTAGCGTTGAGTTCCGACACTCAACACGCAGTGCTCTAAAGAAGGCGTAATGCGAGGATCGGATTGTCCTAACACTAAGTTCCTATGGTTCCTGTAGTTTTTCTGCCGACCCTGCCATATGCGGGATAAAGCGTGAAGCTATAAAAGCAATTTATATAAATAAGGATTTAATGTCGTAATTGTAATTCTATTATCATTCTTTCTACTGTAATTGTTCTCGGACTATATGTTTACATTTAAACTAGTGGCCTGTTCGCGGGTTCGCTTATTTGATCAATTGTGAAAAAAAAAGCTTTCAAATCTTTTCTATCTTCGTGAAAGTTGGTAAAAATCGGTTTAACTCTTCCAGAAAAGATAAACAAAAACGCCGTTTCGAAACGCCGTCTTACCTTACGTACACTCGAAAAAGAACTTAATAATTTGGATATCATAAACTTACCACACAAAGTTTATTTTACTCTTTAATATAGATATACCTACTCCGTTGTTAAAATAAATTAATATGACTAAGATTCGGAGTAAGTGCAGGAAAGTGAGGAAAATATACATGGATAAAGTGTTTTATATATTCACGACTTGCCTACTTTTTAGTACATTTCTTTTACTACGAATATTTTCAATATATCATAAAGCATTAAGTTAATTCTACTTTTAATATACTCTACTTAACTTCATACATAGATTTCGGTCAATTTGCTATGAACATAAAAATTATCTATTCATAAGGGCACTTCTTAGAATATCACACAAAAGAAATTCACGCATTAATATTACAAGTCATCGCTTCCAGTAGCAGTTTGTTTCAACAACATTGTTACACACAAATACCTCCCTGCGATTTTGTGACAGCGTGACGTCTGTCATATTTACCGCCAAAACAATTGACCACAGACAATAGATATGTATAAACAAATAGTACCTTTTTTTGTGCCCTTTGCTCAATTATAGATCGATGTATTGTGGCCACGTCAACAAAGAAAATTGGTTAGAAATTTCTCTTTTATTGCTGTCGTTCAGAGTATTTTGATTTTAAATTTTATTGCTTCCATATTTTTGTTTTTTCTAGGAACTTTTATTCTAACTATATTTTTTTCTTATTTACTTCCCTACCGAAAAACGTTTATGTTTATTCACTAAAAAATCATTTTAATCAAAAATATAACAGAATATAGAATGATTTTGGTATAAACTTATTGAAGTTCAAAAAAAAATTAAAATTTAAAATTAGATCGACGACCATTCAAAATTGAAAATGACTTACAATATAGGTAATATACTGCAATGACATCTTACCTATTATTTTATTCAACGCTAACTTCAAGTTTACTTTGATAATAATTATTTGTATCTATGTACCTATATACATAATTTAGTAAATTATCCCAAACTTAGTATAAGTATCTACATGTAAGGGTTCAGAGCATAACAGTACCTATATACTAAAGCGATTTATCAGAGGTGTTATAACGTATTAATAACTCCCGCCGAGTAATAACGTGCCATGATGCTGAGATTAAACGAGATGAAGCGAATTAAATTATTAGGGTTGTTACACACAAATCCGGTTATATGAAAGCCTTGGCCTTTATATAGGTATACAAAAAAAATATTCATTTTAAATCATTCATTAAATAAAAGTATATAGGTGTTATTAAATATTTATAATAAAAACATAGGTATATTTAACAATGGTTTTTGTTTGTATTATTGTAATTAATACCAGTATATTATAATATTATTTATAATAATTACTTTTACTGAAAACTTTCGATTTATTTATAATTGTCAATTAAGTGACAAAAATTATATAGCTAAAAAATTACGCCTAATATAGGATCATAGAAATTCTAAAGTCGTGTATACTCCGAGCTTTAACTGTTAACGTAAAGCTTATGAAAGCTCATGAGTGAAAAGGACGGGTATATAATCGCGGCCCCGCCCTCAACGGGGGGAGAGAAACGAGCTTCGTTATTGGCTAGCGCATTATGGATTTTTAGTGGATTAAACCGCGCGTTGACGTGTGCGACTACCGTCCTTATCACTCGATAAATAAAAACTACTATAGTATATATAGGTGTGTGAATGTGTGCTTACGAGGCGTTCCTCACAAAAACAAAGTGACAGTTCCCTTTTTAGTGCGCAACTGTTAGCTGCCAGTGCTTTAATTGTTTTTCATTTTCATTTTTATTTGAATTAAAATGGAGATAAGGAATTATTCAATGGATAAATTAAAAGAGCTGTCGGGGGATTTCATGTCTAATACCCATATGTGCAGAAATATTATGCGTAATACTCCGCCTTCGTCGCCTCAAAGTAAAGGTATTTTCTAGTTTAAGTAGGTATCTGTTTAAATTGATTATGGTAATGCATGTAACATATTTTTCAGCAAAAAAAGTATTTAAAAATCATTTATCGTTTTTTTTTAAATTTATTTAAATCATTTGAAAATTGCAAAAATAATATAAGCTTTTTATATATCTCTATATTTTCAATTACTTTACAAAAATAAACATTAAAATTAATCTATTTCGGCAAAAGAGTCAGAAAAAGGAATGTTCGATACATTTTCTTAATTTTCTATGCCTAGTTAATGTAAACAAACATACATTTACAAAAATTAAATAAGTTATACATATAACTATTAAAAAATTAAGCTTTTATGATACCATTAACACGTAACTGTTTTTGCTAATTGTGGGTATATCATTTTCAAAAGCGCCCGCACAAACTGTATCATAAAGTATACAAACAAACTTAATATCTATGCAGGTAGAAGTCTTTAGTGGTGACATTTTAATATTCGACCTTATTTCTTTAAAATAAGTATGATGTTAGCAAAAATCAAGGAAAGCCAAAAGTTAGCTGTTGTTATAAAGCAATCATGAGATTTTTACAATAGCTTTGAAAGATACCGCCAGTTTTTGAGTCCCGTACCATCTTTTGTATATCAGTCATAATATTTATAGAGGTTATATTCACCGTTATGGTGGTGACCGTATAGTATATTTTTAAAGTCTTATATTTTTTCTAGATTTATAATAAAATCTTTTAATATTTTTTTTTTTGTTAAAACTATATATAGGTACCTCTCATGCTTTATCAAGAAATTAAAATTTAAAGTAAACCTATTTAATCATGGTAAATAAAAATAGCTGACGACAATCAATATTTAGTACAATTAGATCTAAATGTGGTGAATTTGGAGCATTTAATTAAATTAATTACCAGCTATAAAATTGATGTTGAACCGCAGCTGTCGATCTGTCAAATGACCGCTGAGCCATGTATTGTCTGTCTGTGACCTTTAGAAAAAGAAAACTGTCAGCGTGGGTGGATTCCCGCCACAATTTGACAGTTTTAATTACACATCGACTTGGACATAAGTCAATTGGCCTTAACTGAATTTGTTTTTATGGTGAATCCCCTACGGAGATATTTATCTTCATTTCATTGTTGCCGACTACTAGATTCGGATTTTATTATCAAAATTGGTTTAGGGGAGCGTGCCGAGGGATGACACCGTGTAATTGGCTCTATATTGGATAATTGTTCAGCAAATGTTTTGCTTTCATCTTTCCTAATTTGGTTTAATTCTTTTGGGAGAACTTTTGATTTTTACAATTGAATTATTAGTGAATATATAACACTTTAACTTAGAAGGTTTCTTTTATATTTGAAATATGCAATGATATTGTTCAAAAAATATTTAAAAATCTTTGTTTGCTTTATTCCTGTTGTTATTGATATCAGAGTTGCTTTAAATTATTAAGCTCTTCCAAAAATAAAACCTAAGATTTATAAACCGATAAACCAGAAAGTTAATCATTTTAATTCGTCTATATCAACAAATTATTATCTAAAAACAATATCGAAAATCGTTCCAATTTCAAATCACAAATGTAATAGACAATAAACATGGCGACTACAGAATAATAACCGACGCGTGGCGTGGGGTGGTATAGGCAATTCTCGATAATTCCTATTGTTAATGTATGGATCGCTTTACGGCTATTACAAGGGCTATTTGGTCCCCAAATTGTCAGGCCACTATTAATTAACCATTTAGTGAAAAGGTAATCGGTTTAACCGATTAATCGATTAAATCGTGCGTGAAATTGTTACAATCTTTGGGATTATCTTTATAATATGTTGCTTGATTTTTTTTCATAGTTTCTTAGTGTACTAAAATCACTACATATCATCTCATTTTCTTCAAAGATCTAATCAATTTGAAGCATATTGAATGCGATGTTTCCATTATAAGTGATAATGGACACAAATCGTGATTTAGTTGTCAATTACCTGTAACGTTTTGAGGTAAAGCGTTTCAAGGTGCATTGTATTTGTCATTTAAACAAGTAATAGCTTTATATTAAAAAAAAACAAATGATTTCACGCTTATATATCCGACGATAAAGAAAGTTTAAAACGCTGTATTTCTACAATGTAAATATATTCTACGTAACACTACATACATCATTTACATTTAATGTATAATTTAATTGTATATAAATGGCTTTGAATATTATGAAAAATAATAAAAAATTACAATTATTAAAAATTTGTAAGTAAATACGTGGAGGTCGCTCCGTAAGATCGAAAACAAAATATATACCTAAATAAAAAAATTATGTTTAAAAGAAATGAACGATGTTGAATGTATTTAAAGTTATAAGCAAGAAGGTATACTTATTTAAAAGCGCCGCATATGTTGTCGCCCTTACATCTTTCAACTTTACGACTCCAGCGTTGGTTTGTTCAATTAGCGTGTTTTGAAACAATGACGGACCGACGGGGTTTCGAAATTTACATAAACACTGTATGACTTTAGTATTTAGTGGTAGCTTTGGTTTTTATTTAAATATTATTTAATAGCTATATATTGATGTTGATGCATAGATATCATATATTTGTACCAAATTATAATATTCCATAAGCTAAATAAATAATAAGCTAGATGTCAAATGTCAATAAAAAAGAAAAGATAACTAAAATTAAAAGCATGTTTAAAATAAAAAGAACCACTTAATACTTATCCAATGCACTTCAAAACGTCTCTATAAAACATGTCGCCAGTTATAAATACATTTAAAAACGAAACGGAAGCTAAATGAGGAAGCATTCAAATTTGTCTATGACATATTTTTTTAAGACACACGCCATAGCAGCTGGGAAGAAGTTTAAAAGTAGGGGTTATAAAAAAAGTAATTTTAAAGGAAGTTAGGCTAGACTATTTGCAAATTGTTTAAGTGTTCTGTCGCCACCCAGCATGGGAACCATTCAAGTGGTTGAGAGGTCTTTAGTAACATTAATTATTGGGTCAATGCCGAACTTTGAAAAAAAAAAAAACAAACGATAAGTACGTATAACGTACTTAGGTTTAAATTATTTATATTTTTAGACTAAAAAGATTTTTTATTTCAGTAAAAAGCGTGTTATAAAGAACATTTCAATTAATAATCATTCAATACTTTGTCCTAAGAAAAACGCTATGTATGACGACTTCATTTTATTAATTTAGTAATTAAATACCAAGTAGTTTTTATGAAAATGGTTTTAGGTACGTATATTTAAATGTTACTTCAAAACATATGACGCTTAAATACATCAACGGTTTCGAACGACAAATACTTGTCATAAATGTACTATAATGATAGTCATTTGCCTGCGAAATTCACGAGATGCTAATTGCTCATATGACGGCTCCGATGTTTTATATAATGATGTAAACAGTATGTTTGTTCAATTTATTTTATTTCAAACATGGGATTATATAAGCTGAGGTTTCTATAAAACGTTTATAAAAAAATTGAAATTAGTCATATGGGAATTACGTAAAACTTAGTTTAATGTTATTGAAAGTTGCTACTATATATCTTTGATCGAATACTAAACATTATTATTAGCTATAATTATTGTATTAAAATGTCGTTATATATGTAATATGGAAACCGCTCAACATAAAAAGTAATAACTTCCATAATCATTTCAATACCCAATACCCAAACGAATAACTAGACAACTAATTTACTAACCAATTCAACACAAACCTAGTAATGTTATTGTGAAAACTGCACCGTTTCTACAGCTAATTACTTAAAATTGACTTATCATAAAATCCTCGGTCAAGAACCAGTAGCCATAGGTGTTAATTGCGCGCCCTGAGTTTCAAAACGTACATTAACAAAACAAATACAAATAAGCTATTTTCTAATTAAATATTTTCCCATGAACCGTATATAAGTATATTACAAAGGCACCGAAGGTTTGATTTTGAAAAAATGCCGACTTTACATCTCTGATTAGTTAGAAGTGGTACTAAAAACAGTGTATTGACATTGGTGGAAGCTTTCAAGTTTTGTCTATGCCTATCTATGGGCGTAATGGCGGCGTGATTAAGATGTCCGATTGTTTCCGGTTAAAACAACTCAATATTTTTTGACACATCATAAATATAATTATTTTTTATCTGTAATTTTATTTTTAATCTGAAATATTGTATGATGATGATTAAATGTTTGTTTTGGTTATTTAGTTCTAATTATATTTTATTTTAAATTTAAAATAAATAATTGAAAAAAGTTTTTTTGAATTAAAAAGTACTAAATATATATAAGTATTTATATCTGGCTGCACATATAAAAAGCGTTTAAGCAAGTAGCTGATGTCTAGACAAAACAGTAATTAAGATAACATTAAAGCTTGCCGCTCTAAGTACTACTTATAACCCTTTAGAGCTCCTTTGAAAAGATAAGTCATTATTGAGCCAATGCTTTGAGTTCGATTGGTTCAATACCAATGCACTTGTTAATTTTTGCTCATTACTTATTTTACTTTTTGTATAAATAAAAGATTTATTTGTGGGAGCTTTTCCTATATTTTTATAATTTTATCTTCTTAATCAAATATACAATAAAAGTTGTGTTTATAATTTCCTTAAAAATTGAGTTTGAAAAAAATATTTATTTTTAATTTTGTTCACAGAATCTTTAAGTCCCCAATCGGAACCTATCAACACGTCTAATTCAGCACCAGATCCTAACATAAGGTAAGATCCTAACATAAAGTTATATCTTTTATATTAATTAGTTATACCTAGTATTCTTTTTTGTGTTTATTGAACACAAGTCAAGTTTTGACATATTTAAATTAAAAAATATAAAAATATTAATAAAAACTGTTTAAATTTAATCTTAACATTTACTTATGTTGAAAAATATTTTTTTCACAGGCGATACCGTACAGCATTCACACGAGAACAACTCGCGCGTCTCGAAAAGGAGTTCATGAAGGAAAATTATGTGTCGCGACCAAGACGATGTGAACTCGCGGCACAATTGCAGCTACCTGAATCTACTATTAAGGTAAAATTCTTTTAGATTTATAAATAATTTCATAGATTTTAATTATTCAAGTAATTGAATGTACATAGAAATTTTATTCGGCACATTATATGGCAATCTTATAAAGTTTTATTTTCTCAGTTTTATGATATCTATATTTAATTTATTTAACTAATACTGTATTTTATTTTATGTGTATTTGTTTTATTTAAAATGTTATAATTTTCTATTGAAAGCTCATATACATTAAATTTAATATTCTATCTGGCTTTCATCACAATTTTTTGTTGTCAGAAAAAAAAATACGCTTCATGTATAGAAAATTATCAGCTTTCGACATATTTATTAAGAAAAATCGAAGGTCTCAAATAATTGTTTGACAAAACTTTTCATAATATTTAGCTGAAAAGCCCACACATTTAAACAATGTATGTAAATGTATCTGTATGTATATTTCGTAACCGTTTCACAACCCACCCACATCGTGACCTGAATCATTCACAAAATGACGTGTTTTTGTAATACGACATATTAAATATTAATATCGAGCTTCAAGGCACTTTCATGAGATGTCAAAATAGTATAAGGCTCTTTGTGTGAGGTTGTAGCTTATGTTTGTCATCTGACATTATCAATGTTTTAGTGTGTTTTATCTGTGGCGCGTTAAAAGTAACTATTTATAAATGAAATTTAAAAAATAAACATCAGTAAATCTCGTCGATCTCGTATAATTATTTAATATAATTGAAAATATTGAATTATATTTGTAATATATTTATAGCCTACCTATAAACATATAGTTTTAAACATGTGTAGGTGTAAATTTCTTTTATTTTTATCGGTATCCATTTCTTGCATAAAGCGAAAGTAGCGACAAATTACAATGGTTTAAACATACATTAATTATAATTATTAATAGCATTAACTTTTAGATAAGCAAATATTACGTATCGTGCAAGAAAAAATTCTAAATTAAATTTCTAGCAATCTAGCAATCTTCTTCAAATTAACTAAAATCGCCTGTAAATTTAAGTTTACTATACAAGTTTGGCCGTCCATTGTGCACAGAGCCTCTGTCCTATTTACAGACGTTGTTTAGTGTTTTACGACTATGGTATGATGCTTTAATTAGAGCCCCAATAATTTCCATCACGTACAATTTATGCTGTTTCGCTAATATACAGAAACACGATATTAACATGTGAAACAATTTGAACTTAGTTACTGACGTTTATGTCTTAAGTATTATTTCGGTGTTTATCGTCGTAATAATTTTATATGATATTACGTACTGGCATACAATTTTAGATGATAGTATATTTTAATTGGTTACTTTAAATATGAAGATTAGGTACAGGTACATTAAATAAGCAAAGGTAGTATGGACGTTAGGTACAAAAGAATCACTAGCAGTTAGTATTTAAATATCATTACTAAGAAAGTGATGTATGAAAGATAGGCCGAAATTATCACAATGGAAACAACACATAAAAATTGTAATCGTTTTCGTATCACCATTAAAAATGACAAAATGAAAGAGAAAATAAAATATTTTTTAAATTATTTCATTAGCGTCACGATTCTCAGATCTTTTTTACTCTGTCCAATAAACATAATTAATTCCACATTCAAATACCGTACGCCAATTTAAATTCAAATTCTTCGTAAACACTGGCCGACTGGCTGTCCAGTCATAATGTCAATTATCACTTCCACTAAAAAAAGAAAACCGGCAAGAAACGTGTTTATGGCTCATTCGAATTTTACATTCACGCTAATTTGTTGATGTGCATTAATAAAAGAAACCGACCGAGTTATTCAGTAGCTGTACGTCGCTAATGAACATTAATGCCGAAAAGAACGCTTTAAAGATTAGAAGAAAAAACCTTATCATTAGTAAACTATGGAGATGTAGAATTGACTGCGCTTTTTGATCGGGTGGTAGACAAGTTAATTTTGGTTGGTTTGTTCTTTTTGTTTTATTAATTTATGGTAAGGAAGAGTTTAGTGCTGTTATAATATTAAGTTTAGTCTGTTTTATATATAGTTTTGTATTTATTTGTTGTGTTGGTTGTATGTGAGTTTATATTTATAGTTATATATGTATATTTGTTAGTAAAATATGATGTTAAGCACATAATGACAATTAGTATTTGCATTATTATATAAAATCGGTATTTAATTATTTAAATTTTGTTTCATTTTTAAAAAAGAAACGAATTTACTTAATAATAAATATCATTTGTCTATGGTCGGACTTGTTTTATGGTGCGATGATACCAATTAAAAACTATTTAATTAAAGCGCGGCTACCATTTGATTCGTTATAAACTTTAAAGTTTCGTGTATTTGTTTATTGTGATGAAGTTTTATTGCAGTATAAGACCAAATTTGTTGAATAAGAGTAATTTTAAAACGTTAGTTGATAAAAAAATATGATCATTCGAGTAATTTATTTAAAAAATAATAACTACATGGCTGTATATATTTAGGTATTAGACAACTAGAAAGTAATAATCTTGATTATGACATAACAGTAGGCAGCCATTTTGCGTGCAATTTTATTGCAAAATTTCCAACAATTAACACGTCATTTTGCATTCACACAAAAGGTGTTTTAAGGTTCTAAGGGTATTTACTTAGGCATATTGTTGTAAACGGCCATAACTACTTTAATGATTTTAGTATTGCCTTCTCATGTTTTTGCATACCGTGCGATTATTTTCACATAAAATACCGTTAGTAAGTATATATTTAGCAAAAATAGCTTGGAAAATAGTTTATTTTTTAAATAATATTCATTATATTAACTATTTTTATTTACATTCATATTTAAGTGGTATATAGTATTTAGGTTATTTCCTTTGAATTAAACCACTGGACATCAGAAATATATACATTGCTTTAAAATAGTTGGTAGTTGGTACCTATTATAATGTCAGAATTTGTAAAAATATACCTATGTCATTGTTCGATAATTGTTTAAAAAATAAACTTATTTTTATACTAATTATTTAGAATGGATATTTTATAAAACCATTTTTTTTATTGAGGAGATTACAAGACATGAATAGTTACGTCAGAATTAAATAAAATATATTTATTTATTACTGTTACATTACGTGCACAAATACTAATTAAAAATTTACATTTTATATAAATTTTCCGCTATAATCATATAATTTAATGTATATACATATATGTAATTAATTAGCGATAGTGTGTGAAGTACAGTTCAGCAGTAAATGTAAGGATGATCGTCGAAATAAATCTGAGTGATAACACATTAGGTATTTATTGATACCCGTTTATTATTCCAATTCCAGTTTTAATAGTGTTTTCGGATTTTTTATTGCTGTATGACTTGTTTTATTATTTTATTTTGAATTAACATAAAACATGTATAGCGTACGGTAAAACTTCTATGGTACGTTACACGTATAAAATGTTTGAAATGTTTGCTTACACTTTAATAGGTAGATATATACTTTAATTTAAGATTATATTATTAAGTTATTAATATTTTTTTCTTTAATTTTGTCTACAGGTATGGTTCCAAAATCGTAGAATGAAGGACAAAAGGCAACGTATAGCAGTGGCTTGGCCTTACGCCGCCGTTTACAGCGATCCAGCCTTCGCCGCGTCTATTTTACAAGCCGCCGCATCATCTGTGGGACTTCCCTACGGGTATCCCTCCCCAGCCCTCCTCCCTCCCTTCCATAACCCTCAATTATTACCCTCTGGTTACCCCTACCCGTACCCCCCTTACCCCCGATACCCGTACATCCCTCCGACACCACCTTCCCCTGTCAACGCAGAAACAAACCTGCGGCCCGCGTACCAAAATTTCAATTTAAACGTTGATAAATAAGACTACTTATTTAACTTTAAATATATTTTAATAAGATTGAACAAGATGTCGGTTTTAAATAAGTAGTGGTAGTACAGAATTATTTTTTCATTTTAAACTATTTAGATGTTGTTTAAAAAATAATTTTCACGCCATTTTGTATATAAATGATTATGACATGAAATGTCAACTGTCGTGTCAATCTAAAGAGTTATGTTGTGTATATTATGTAAATAAGTTTTCTAAGATTATTACGTATTTATTTAAACTTAGATATAATAAAGTAGTTCTAAATTGTATCTTTTAATTATAAAATATTTTAATAGATTAATTTTAAACATTAAAAAAATATAGGACCTCTTTTATTGATAAGGTATTATTAGAGGCGGATATTTTAACAATTAATATTTATAGATATAAGGATATATTATATTAATAATAAATATTTGATAAGACTTCAATTTAGAATGTATAAAAGACATTTTGTAAATTGCTATCCATTCCATAGTGTACAAATATTATTGTTTTAATTTAAAAAAATAAATGCACGGTAAAATGAATGATTTCTATAGCCAGTATTGTAATGTGCTCAAACACTTCTTGAATTAAAAAAAATAATAGAATAAGTGCAATATTTATTATATCTTGATATTTTAACAATTGATTTTAATATAAAATAATACTCTTTAAATTGCCGCCGATTTGTAAATAAAAAATTTAAGCACGAAATGGACTTTCACAAAACTTAGCGATTATTTTGTATAATAAATGTAAATTTAAAGGTAATTAAGTGTTCATAGATTTTTAAACTTTCATCATTTTGAATGTTAGTATCTATGTATAAGCTCAATGTAAATGAATATTAAATATAAAAAGATATGAAGTTATATATATTTATTGTTTTATTTTCCTTTTAATTTAAAAAAGAAGTGACAGAATTCTTATTCTTTATGGTTGGTAAAAATAATGTAGATACAGTGAGAAAATAGTGTAGAATAAAGTCGCTTCTTGCTGTCTGTCACTATGTACGCTGAATTCCTTAAAACTAAGTATTCATCGAATTTTAATGATATATTAGGAAGATGGTTAAAGGTTTATATGTATATATAAATGGAAAGCACTGGAGGAGGCCTTCACCCGGAGAGGGGCCCACATCCCAAAAGACTAATAATATTAACGTAGAAGGTAAGCAAAATAACTAACAATACCTACTAACCAAAAAAAAAATGGAAATAAATAAATAAGCAAATATATATAAAATAAAATGTAAAATTGTATTTATGCAAGGGAGTTGGGAAATAAAGGCTTTTTTATTTTATTTTATTTTATGTATATAACACATGCACTATATATTATAGAAATATTGTTCATTTTAAAGATTTGTAATGTGTCGTAAATAAGCACATTTTTTTTGTTTTTGCATTGCAAAACAGATCTAAATAAAACAATGCTCTACATTTTTATACACCTAAAAAACAAAATCTACAACAGTCTACGAATAAGTCTTCTTGTTACTTACAAGTATTTTTTAACATTTTAAGAAGTTCTTTCGTCATTTAAATTACTTCTCTCTCCTTAAGGAGGTATATAAATATTTGAAATTCAAATGATTTTATCATTTGAGATGCACGACCGGGCTTTCACAATTGGCGACTTTGTAGTTGTTTTAGATGACGGAGAGTGGTCAGAGAATAAATATATTTCAAGTTTCACGGAGAAATGAGTATGAATACAGCTCCAAAATGCACTATATGGGACAAGAATTTTAAATCTTTTCAACGGAGAAAAGTAGGTTCTGTTTTGAAAGTTACCGCATGGTAAAAATACTAATGGTTGGTAGAGTTTACGTGTTACGTGATTCATCTCAACTTTAATCTGAGCATGTTACTTCAATTTTTTCTTCTTTCCTCATCCTTTTCATACCTGAAAACTGTACAAGGTGCATTTAAAATTACTTATTTATTAAATGGCATGCAAAATTATGAAGTTCTTAAAAGGCAATTTTCACTGTAAAAACACATTATGAAAAGAATATTTTTGAACTAATTATCTATTAATACTGATTTAGTAGTCGCTAGATATTAGCAATTTATGAAAACAGATTGTGATTATCTGTAGATACAAAACTGTCATAAGTAATTAAATAGATTTATGACTATTTCAAGAGTAATGAACAAAGACGCCTTAACGTTACTTAGACTTTATGAAAATTTACGTGATTATAAAAAATATTAAATAAATTACATTAAATTATTTGTATAAGTATATTACAAACTGTGATTTTTATCATTTATATTGCTACACAGTGAAATAATTTAACCGTATCCTATAAATAGTTATAATAATGACATTATTGACTTTGATGCCTGCAAGACAAATAAATAAGGAAAAGAAAATATAAACAACTTTTTAGGGTTTTATTTTCCATATATTTCAGTTATTCTTCAATCTTATGTCTTCAATAAGATGTATTATCTTATTGTATTCCAAAAAAGAATCGTGCAGCATAGTCGCCACCTTGTATCCAGTAATAAAATTAAAATTATACAAACTAAAACGCCATCTATTGATCAGTTGTTAAATAATTTTAATTATTTAATTTATTTCCTTATTTAATTATATTTAAATATGTCAAACAAAATGTCAAATATTTATTTATAATATATTTTTTTTAACATATTTTTGTTTAATGAATAGTAAAAGAAATAATAATATTCTTATGTTGCAATCTTGGATCATTATTCTTTTGACAGTCCACTGTTTCCTGTTGTTAAAATTATGATTTGAATTATGTATCGCAAATTATTTGCTCAATTAACAAATTAAAAACATATTACAGTAATATGTGGAGGTATACTAAACTTATCTAAAGTTATATATTATAATACAATGGAGCAAATATACGCATTAGGAATATCGTGCATCGAGCTTGTACAGTACTGGTAAATATTGATTTACGATCTTAAATAGGATTTACTGAAAATATTTGTGTTTAATGGTTTGCTTCTTCTTTCTTCTGCATAATAATAAACTTTAATATAATTATAAGCCTTTATTCATAAAAGAAGCATTTAGTTTATATTATATTGACATGTTATTTTCAAATACCATTTTACTCCATATAAATAATGAGAACCTTTGATTTAAAATAAGTAATATATACGTATGGAATACACATTGTTACAATTTAAATATCAAATGCAGGGTGCATCTTCTACAGGTGCAATTAAATTGATTTTTTCAATGTTTTTTGTTATTCCAATTAAAAAGAGAAATAAAAAAGTTTTCAAAAAATTCTTATAGTTATGTTTAAATTATAAAGAAACTGCATTATAGCTGTTTTAATATTTTCATTTCTGTAGTCATGAATTATATTATTAAGTAGTTTTTAAGAATTATTAATATTTTTATTTTAATTAAAAACATACTTTTTCAGGTTCAAGGACTATGCAGGATATTTTGAACTGGTAAATCAATTGTCAGATCCACATAATATTATAGAAGTATTGTTTCCCCTTATGTCTATAGTGGACTCGGTATTCGCTACACAATTATTATTTGTAATTGCTTTTGGAGGATGGGCAAACTCTATTATCAAATGGTGAGAAAGAATATGATATAAATAGACTTTTATTTCCAAAATGTATAATAATGAAGTTTTTAATTTTCTTTTTTCAAATATAAATAAAGATCAAAGTAATTTTATTATTTTTTAATATTAATCTATTCTAATTTATTAATTAATATACAAATTTATAGTAATGTTAAAAATTATAGTAAAATAAGATCTGTATAAAATGATTACTAATTATTTAATAATAAAAATGCTTTTACTAACTTATTTTAGTAAAAATATCTTGAAGTTGAACCAGAATTTCCTTTATTGATTTAACTCATTCTTACTTGACTAGCAAGTTTAAAATTAAAAGAAACCATTGAATTTCTAGGTGGCTCTTAGAAGATCGTCCCTACTGGTGGGTTAGAGAAACAACATTCTACAAAACAAATAAGCCATACTTAGTTCAAACTAAACAAACATGTATGACGGGACCTGGTAACCCATCTGGTCATACCACAGCGGCTGCCTCTGTACTAATATTAGCTATAATGTGGATATCTCATATTATAAATGATAGGTTATTTTTTTTTCTAATTATTATATTTTTCTGACTGTTATTGTGCAGAGGAGCAGCGACTACCTGTAAATGCAATGGTTTGTGGGTTCGATTCCCACTCGAGGAATATGGATTTTTTATTTCCATTTTCTTCGCTCTCAACACACAATGCCTCGAAAATAAGGTGGAAAGTGGGTACGGAGAAAGCAGGGACTAAGTAACTGAGTGTCTTAACACTAGGTTCGTATGGTTCCTACAGTTTTCTCTGCCTACCCTGCCATGTGCGGGATAAAGCGTGAAGCTAAAAAAAAAAAATTAACTTGTTTATTAAACTTTTATTTTATAGATGAAATGAATTTTGTAGATCTTTTTTTCTTATTATATACATTTTTTTTTTCAGAAAATGGACGGTCTGGTGGTGGAAGCACATAACATTTCCATTATTTGGATTTAGTATTGTATCAGTGATACTCGCTAGAATGTTTGTTGCAACACATTTTCCACATCAGTGTTTCTTTGGGGCTTTATTAGGTAAATATTTTTTTTTTATTTAATATAGCCTTAAGTTCGCCTTACATACTTTGCCTAGTTACTCGAGTGAAGAAAATGGAGAAAAAAAATAATTTTCATCTTTTTTTTTCTAAGTGTTGCAATTTTGCTCTATATATATATCTCATTAGGTAAATTTTGTATAACTGCTATTCTGGGGAAAATGGAGAGTGGAGTGTAACACTACAATTCATTTGTATTCCGTGTTATACGAATTTATATATAATTTTTTTAGGCCATGGTCATATTGGAAGAGAATTACTTTGAATTAATTAGAATTTATGCCCAAATTCTTCTTTAAATAACTGATATAGATAATAGCAAAAAAATAAATACCATTGTCTACGATATTTTTTTTTGTAATTTTTGTGTGTAATAAAGAATATATATATGTATATATATATATACAGGGCAATATATATACGTGCTCAGGTGGTTTGAGCACGTCGAAAGTGACGAGAGATGAGTGACGAAAGAATGGTATAAAAGATATACGATGGAAAAGTGAGTGGTAAGAGAGGTAAGGGGAGACCTCGGTTGACTTTCGAAAACACAGTATCGAAGATACTGGAGGAAGGTCACGTAAAAAGCTTGAGGACTTCCCGGAGAGCATGTATGAAGAGGTTAATGACAGTAAACGAGGCGAAAGAGGTATGCAGGGACCGCAGCGTTTGGCGCTCCGTTCTCTCTGACTACCCCGCTAGGGATAGAGCGTGAAGCTTTGTATGTATGTGTGTGTATGTATGTATGTGTATGTATGTAGGTATATACAGGTGTGGTGTTACCGCGACCTTCATTTAAAGCATAGTATTAACTAGCCTTCATAAACTTGGTAAAATTATAAAACAAGTAAAATTTTCAAAAATAAAAAAAATTTTTTTTCAAACAAAATAAATAATTAAATTATTGTTCCAAAATAAAACGCCATTTCTCAAGTATAACGCAGTGTACACTATCCTGTGAGAGCGAGAAAGACATATATCCTTTTTTCATTAGGTTATTTTTTTAATAAAAGGTGACAGATTGACAACGTTTGATAGTATTTTTGTAGTACGAGGTCTATACGTCATTCGTATTTAATTATGACTACTCACGCGTTACGCAGTACGTATAAATATCGTGAAATGGAAATAATGATCCTGTGCCTAAACTATTGATGATTGTGAATTAGTTTTTTGTATATAGCCTTGAAATATGTTCCCCTATAAGTAGTTTTGATAACGGCCGCCGTGTCAGATACATAAATATATATAAATATGTATCATTCCCATCTCCCATAGGCGTATTCCTATCGCCGGCTCTCTGTATATACGTGACAGACCCTTTCATATGGCAATACGGGCCCCACGTTAATATGAAGCCGGCCACGGCGTCTCTGTGGCACGCGGCGAGCGCGGCCGCCGCCATATTGACTGGTGTGCTCACGTACTACAGCCTGGTGCTGTGTGGCGTGGACCCTCACTATACTGTTAAGTTGGTAAGATTGTTTTTTTTTTTATTTTTATTGTACTAATAAGTTGGTAAGATTGGTTATATCTTTGGTTTAACCAATCTTACCAACTTACTAGTACAATGATTTTTTTTTTAAATTCACCTGTGTTGTATGGATAGAAAAATAAACCAATCTTACCAACTTACCACTATACTGATATAGTGGTAAGTTGGTAAGATTAGTTTATATTTTTTTCTAAATTAACCTGTATGGTATAGATCCTCATTACACTGGTAAGTAAGTTGATAAGATTGGTAAGATTTAAATTAGATATTCTTTTTAAGTTATTTACATTGGATTACAGTTTTAATTTTTCTTTTACCATTTCATTATTCGTCATTCAAAAAAATAAAAAAAATTTGGTGCCGCTCTTGCTTGTGGTGCCCTAGGGCGACCGCACCTGTCGCCACCCCCTAGCTACGCCACTGGTGTAAAGTTTAAAAATTCGTAATTAAACAATATTATATAGAATGTCTTTACACTAAATTAGTGACATTTATAGGGAATTATAGAGTGTGTTGTTTTTTCCTACAATCTAACTTGTACAAATATTTAAACAGAACTGCTTTTGTCGCAAAAATTAAATTTAAAATCGATATAAAAGTCGATTCAAATAATTAAATGACTTTTAACTGACATAAAATATATATATATATATATATATATATATATATATATATATATATATATATATATATATATATATATATATATATATATATATATATATATATATATATATATATATATATATATATATATATATATATATATATATATATATATATATATATATATATATATATATATATATATATATATATATATATATATATATATATATATATATATATATATATATATATATATATATATATATATATATATATATATATATAAAATAATTAAAAAAATCGTTGCAGGCGTTCCGTTGGTGTGAGATCCCCGACAGTATACAAGTGTCCTCTACACCCATGTTTGGTATCGTCCTCTATACGGCTAATTTACTGGGCCTGGCTTTATCTGCCTCGCCTGATGTTGCTATGTGAGTATAATTAATATTAAATTATTTAAAAAAATATAATCTATTTATAAAAAATAGACTTTTTTTTACATGGTACATTTTATCCCATTCTCCCCTCATTTTCACAATAAAGTCCGGAACCACGACACAATCATGAACTTGTCATAAATACGCTAAGATTGTTTATAATTACTAAAGGGCACACTTAACGGCTTATCGGTGTATTACCAAAATGTCAGAGGTTTGAGAACTAAATCTGTTGACTTTTTTAATAATGTAATTTGTAGTTCATATGATATAATAATTTTGACAGAAACTTGGTTAAATAGAAGCGTCTATGACTCAGAGTTGTTTGATAGTAATCGTTACGTGGTTTATAGGCGTGATCGCGAAAGTAGCGGTTTTCATAGTAAGAAAGACGGCGGTGGAGTCCTGATAGCAGTTTCAAGGCAATTTAATTCATCTCGACTTGTTGGTTTTGAATCTTTCTGTGAGGACCTCTGGGTCAATATTGAATTTGATAACAAAAACGACACAAAGGAAAATATTTATATCTGCGGTGTCTACATACCCCCTCCCGTCCAAAAGCATGTTCTTAAGCACTTTTTATTCAACTCTAATCGAGCCCTAGAATCTTTTACCGGAACCCTTCTAATTGTAGGTGACTTTAACTTAAGTAATATGTCTTGGACTACAGGTAACCAAAACTCACTAGATGCGGGTGCTTCTAACAGCTTATTACATAATATGTTATTAGATTTTATGTCCCTTAATGACTTAAATCAATATAATCACGTAGTGAACAATAAAGACAAAATACTTGATTTAGTTCTTGCTAATAAATCGTTTAGTAACTTATCAGTATGTACGGATCCCCTTACTTGTGTAGACGCACTTCACCCTCCGCTAATATTTTCGTATAATATTGATTTTACACCTTTTTTACAACCTAATGATGACATACACAAACATTGTTTTTACAAGGCCGACTATGGAAATATTCAAAAAGAACTTGAATCTATCCAATGGGATGTTATCATGAATGAATGTATGTCAGTTGATGATATGGTTTCTATTTTCTATTCTCAACTGCAGACATTAATACGGAAATATGTTCCTATTTCTAGGCCTCGAAGCTCCAAATATCCTATTTGGTTTAATCGCGGTTTAATTAATTGTATCAAGGAGAAGTATAAATACAGGGTCAAAATACGTAAATATAACAACCCCCGAGATGTTCTGACTTTTGAGCTCTTAAGAGGGAGGTGTGATAAGCTGTTGAAAGAATCCTACTCTACGTACATAAATAACCTCGAGGCTTCATTAAGATCGAATCCAAAGTTAATTTGGTCATACCTGAAAGTTAAAAAAAAGCCTAACAATTTGTACCCCGCTAAAATGACACTAAATTCTCGTGTAGCTCATGATGGTGCAGATATTTGCAATCTACTTGCTGATCATTTTTCTTCTGTGTACAGTAACAGTACAACGCCGCCTCCGGTGAACGCTGCCACTATAAATATTTCGAACACGTATTACAATACATCACACAGTCTTAGTCATTTGTCTTTTACATCCGAGCAAATTCTCAGAGTTTTGAAGGGCCTAAACAAATCTAAAGGCGCGGGGGCGGACGGCATCCCTGCACTTTTTGTTACTACGTGTGCAAACAACCTAGTGAAGCCGCTAACTATAATCATCAATCGTTCCCTAAATACTGGCCAATTCCCTGTACTTTGGAAGAAAGCCTTGGTTCTACCACTTCATAAAAATGGTGATAGAGGTTCCGCAAAAAATTATAGGCCAATCTCTATAATATCAATATTTGCAAAAGTGTTTGAGCTACTTGTATATCCTATGATCTCTTCCCATTTCAAGCAAATTGTTGCTCCGGAACAACATGGTTTCTTGAAGACCCGATCTACCAGCACAAATCTCATTTCTTTTGTCGAGGACCTTACTGAAGCCATTGACAGTGGCAATTCAATCGATGCCATTTACACTGATTTTAGTAAGGCCTTTGATAAAGTTAACCATTCTGTTTTACTTTATAAGCTCGAAATGATTGGTATAACGGGTATTATGCTTGATTGGTTTAAGTCTTATCTTACGAATAGGAGTTCAACGGTGGTTATAAGCGGGCATTGTTCAAATCCCTTTTTATCTCTCTCTGGCGTGCCTCAGGGCTCTCACCTGGGACCCCTGTTGTTCAACATTTTTATTAATGACATCAATTCCTGCTTCGATCATTGTAAATGCTACTTATTTGCAGATGACCTAAAAGTTTTTAGACCTGTCTCCTCCGAAGCAGATGTTGTATGTCTACAAAATGACTTGGACAATCTGGTATCATGGTGTCGTAAGAACTTTATGTGTCTCAATACTGAAAAATGCTTTGTTATTCGTTTTAGTAAGAACAAAACCACTGTTGATCGAACTTATTCTATTGATGGACATTTACTTTCTGAAGTAGATCATATAAGGGATTTGGGAGTAATACTGGATTCTAAATTACGGTTTCATAAACATATTGATGATATAGTTGGTAGGGCTTTCAGAGCTTTGGGCTTTGTTTTACGCAACTGTGGAGCTTTTAAAGAGGCTCGGACTAAAATTTCCCTGTACACTGCCTTAGTACGTAGTAATTTAGAGTATTGCTGCACAGTGTGGAATCCACACTATGAGATTTACAGCCAAAGATTAGAGCGAGTTCAAAAAAGATTTCTTTGGCATCTGTCCTATAACCTTAAATTGGCTGGTAGGCTGCACAGCTATGAGGATAGATTGTCACATTTTGGACTTCTTTCTCTTCGCGATCGAAGACAGTTTCTCGACAATCTTTTTATCTTCAAATTAATTAATGGGTCCACAGACTGTCCATACCTATTGGCTAAATTGAGGATTAATGCTCCAAGAAAATTTTCTAGGCCATCTGTATATACACCTTTTACCGAAAAATTAACGCATTCTCGTCGAGGGCGTTTCTCACCCATTAACAGAATGTGCATTAATCATAACATCATATATAAAACTGCAAATGAAGTTAAAAACAAACAAGAGTTAAACTCAACAGTAGTAAAAACCATTGACATTTTTGATAATAAATTGTATAGTTTCAGAAATCAATTACTAATGTATTTCAATAATAAATAATTATTTTTTTTGTAATTTTTAGTACAGATTTATATTTGCAATCTTGATAAACACTAAACTTATATTCAGATTTTAAATTTTATTGTGTAATTTATTGATTTTAATTTCTCATTGTTAATTTAATATTTTTATTTTTCTCAGACATTTTAATTTTAATTTATTATTGCTCAATTGATAATTTTCCTTTATTATTATTTTAACACAAATAATTTAATGCAACTTAATTTTTTTTGTTTATAATTTTTTTTATACTTATAATTAATTTAATTTTAATTTTTTATATATATCGTTGTTAACTATTATTTTCTGATGGTATTATGTAACACCTGTAAAAAAGTAGTCACTAAGTAATATTGTTACAACATTTTATTCCTTGTAATTGTTAGTGTTCTGCTTGTTGGTGTTCAAATAAATAAATAAATAAATAAATAAATAAATAAATAAATAAGCCCTAGCCTTATTTTACACTATAAATGCTATTTGTGCGAACAAATAGAATTTATTTTTTAAAAATATTGTATTTTGGGATACATTTTACCCCCTCCGCCCCTCATTTTTATAATGAAATATGCCTATATTACCGTTTGGTGCTTAAATTTCGTTAAAATAGGTTCAGTTGTTTTTGAGTTTATACAACACAAACATACAAATCTGGGAAAGTTTTATAGATATATAAGAGTTTCAGTGACATTGAAAAAATAAAATTGCAAATTTTATTATTATTAACATTAACGTCCAATATTAAATAAAGTATATTTATTTATTTATATAGTACCTACAAAATAAAAAAAACTGTTAATTGCGAAGAATTCCACTATATAAGTTCAAAGGTTTTCTTTATGCAGCGAATTTAAAAAAAAAAGAATAAATACGACCGTTGAGGACCGTCGTGGCGCAGAGGCGTAGGCGTGTGCCTGTAAACGCGACGGTTTCTGGGTTCGATTCCCACTCGAGGTAGATGGATTTTTCTATTTCCATTTTTCTTCGCTCCGGCAACTAGGCAAAGCGCGGCGTTGAATTCCGCCACTCAACACGCAACGCGTCGAAAAAGGCGGAAAGTGGGGACAGAGAAAGCAGAGACTAAGCAACGGAGTGTCTTAACACTAGGTTCCCACGTTCCCTGCAGTTCCCTCTGCCTACCCTGCCATGTGCGGGATAAAGCGTGAAGCTAAAAAAAAATAAATAAATATGTACTTAATAAGAGTTTATTTGTTTTCTCCAACGCCGTGATATCTTGATGTGTTCTGGAGATAGGTGTCAAAGACGGACAATGGAGTAATCTTATTGTTTAGAAACGCCACGTTGTCTTTACCTGTACTTAAGTTCGTTCCCCAGAATGAGAATCGAACCGGCAACTATCACGTAATATATGTACAATTACATACCAATTTAATAGCGGAAATTGTTTTATTTAATTAAAATATTTAATTTCAGGTACCGCCACTATACAAAAAATAGATCTTTAATAATATCGATATTCGCAACCGCAGCATCGATATACGGATTCAAACAACTGCAAGAGAACATCACTAAGAGTAGCGCTTTTCGATATTATTCGTTAAATTTTGCATTAAATGTAATAAAACCGGGGTTTTTGTTAAGATTTATACCATTTTTGTCAATGTGGCCGTATGGGAAAGAAAAAATACAGTAATAATAATTTTTTTAATTTATATTTATTAAAAAAAAAAACAAGTTTTAATACTTATTATTTTAAAACAGAGTTTGTTTGGTTGAACATGCTTATCTCGGGAACTATAGGTTTGTATTGAAATATTATATTATTATTGTCTTGTATAGTCAATTTATCAAATCACTTTTGTAAAGTTCTTAGTTTTTTGTTGGTTTCGTAAAGTTTTATATATTTTCCCTTTCGTACGAGATTTGTTTTAGTAGATTGATAGATAGATAAAAATCTTTATTGCACACAAAAAAAAAATTGACAAATAATAAGAACATGAACAAGAGAAAAGAGAAAACCATAGCATGCAAAGGCGGTCTTATCACTAATAGTGATCTCTTACAGACAACCTCAGGAGTAAAAAGCTATTGATCGTAATATATGAAGTGCATAGAAAGATTATGCTAAATAGTGAAAATGTATCCACTGCATATATATACACATACACACATACATATATATATATATATATATATACATACACACATACATATATACATATAAGATATCTACATACATAAACAACTAATCATATATATCTTACATATAATACACACATATAATTATAATACATAAATAGTACATATAAATATAAATATATATATAACTTATAAAAATAGAATTAAATTAAAATAGGAAGCAGATGAAATTATCATTCATCTTGTAGAGCCAAATAATAATGCTTCAGACGACTCTTAAAAATATTAAGCGATGCCGAATGCCGTATGACATGCGGCAAATCATTCCACAGTTTTGAAATCTAAATTAAAAAAAAAACACAATATAAATTCAATTTAATTTCATCAAAAGTCATAGTTTGGCTTTCATAGATAAATTACTAAATATTTTGGTTATTTTTAAAGTGTTAATCCACATTTAGAATGGAATAAACTTAAAAATATATTAAATTTAAAAATAATTACGAATATATTATGAAACTAGCACTCTCTCGCAAATGATTTTTTTTTGTAACAGTCTTTGGGTGAAGGAATTTTGTAAAAATATCCCTACACAATCGTAACAACGCAATAAGTTGTATTAAACATGATGAAGGACGCATGCCTTATTGGTCAGAGCGCTTGGACAGCTTTCACACGCCGCAGGTTCAAATCCGGCTTCGTTCAACTTTTAATATGTTTTCTATTATATGCTATTGTACAATTACATATTGTTATAGTGATTATATTAAAACTATTTTTATTTGCCTCCTTTGATAAGACAAAGCGGCGTTTAGTTCCGCCATGTAATGTTTATTTTTAAATAAAGATGTAGAAAGAAGCAAGTATTTTAAGTTTCATTAGATATTACAAGCACTGCACTACTTTGACTTTATGCCTAATAAAAACACTGTGATATGGTTTTTTAATTTTAACTTGTATTTATGAAAAATAAATAAAATCGAAATGTGCCAGTTTTATTATATCCCTTTTTTAATTTGTGGTGTAAGTAATATATGTAAATTATTAAGTTACTCGAAAAATAAAACGAACAATTGAGGTAAGCTAACTAAGTTCAACCTAGTAACCTAGGCATTGCGTTGAGTGGCGGAACTCAACGCCGCACCTTGCCTAGTTTCCAGAGCGAAGAAAATGGAAATAGAAAAATCCATCTTCCTCGAGTGGGAATCGAACCCTCAAACCGTCGCGTTTACAGGCAGATGCTTACGCCTCTGCGCCGCGATTTCCATTTTCTTTGCTCTGGTAAAACTAGACAAAGCGCTGCGTTGAGTTCCGCCACTCAACACGCAATGCCTCGAAAAAGGCGGAAAGCGGGGACAGAGAAAGCAGGGTCTAAGCAACGAAGTGTCTTAACACTAGGTTCATATGGTTCCTGCAATTCCCTCTGCCTACCCTACTATATGTGGGATAAAGCGTGAAGCTCTAAAAAAAATCATCATATTCTATACGGAAGCGTTGTAATTGCGCACACTTAGAGAGACGAGGTTTTGGCCTAAAATTTTACATTTGGTACATTGAACATATCAAATGATAATTGATTAACCAAATTCTACACGCTAGCCAATTGGCGTTTGCTTGAAAAACATATACGCGTGCTTTTTGTCAGTTTTAAAAATTCTATTTTTAACGAAACAGAATTAACTTTAATATCTCTAAACATTGTTAAATTATATTATAATATTATTATATCACAAATTAATAAGCTTTATCTAAGTCAATTATATTTAAGTGATAAGTAAACAAAATTTATTAAAGCACGCAATATGTAGTAGTATATTGCCCACTTCACAAGTTATCAAAAAAGCTTTTATTTGTATACTTTCATTGAAAGAAAACGCACGTCACAATGGTGTTTGGAGTTAAGTCTGCAATGATTGATAAGAGCTTTTCTTCATCTGATTTGCTAAATTATGTAAGTAATATTTTAAACAATATACTAGCTGTGTTTATAAAGCCCTTCACACGCGTTATTTTAATTCCACAGGATTTTTATCCTTTCACGTGAAAAGATAAAAATTCTGTGGAATTAAAATAAATCCACAATTTGAATAGAGTTGCAACTCCTCTTAAAGTAGTTTATAATCAATCGTATTTGAAATTAGATTCTTAGTAGCAATTATGTATAAATAAGTTGTTGCTAAAAAAAATAATCAGGCGCTTTTTTCCAGATTGAAATTCTTATTAGAGAGGCTAAATTTGTTCAAAGAAAGAATAACGAAAACCACTACGCTTGGCTGAAATCGAAAGAGATAGATGTCATCGATTTGGATAAATATGAAAATATTGTGAAAAAAGTTAGTTTTGATATACATATATTACACAAAATGTAACGGCACTTTTGTCAATATAAAAATCACCTTACATTAGTATTTTAATCTATTGTATAATATTATTGCTTTTAAAATACAAAATTCATCGTGTGTTGTCATAATAATTCATAACACAGTTGAACTCACACGTTCCAAATGGCTTAATTAAAGAAATATTTGTTTATTTATATTGCTCTGGAAAAAGTTATTTTCTTATATATTAAATAACTTATGTTCTTATTTACTGGTAAGAATATCATATATTAAATATATAAAGAAAAATCTACTGCTTCGAACCTACGACCTGCTTAATACAATTTGAAATTGACAATTATGTAGATATATGATTGTATTTTTAAGTACGCACAAAAAGATACGTTTCATAATAAAACTCTTGTTAATACAGCGACCTCATAATAATATAAAATTTAATACCATTTAACGAATCTTAGTGAATCTTGTGATTTTTGCTTTAGCTGTCACCAGAAAATTGTGCGGCCATAGCTGTCAAACTTGAAAATTTTGTAGACAACGTCAATATGGCGGATATTAACATTGTGACAGATATCCAGAAATTTCTAGAAGAACAACAGTGTATACAATTAATGGAGGAAAATATTAAAAGTTTTAAAAGGAAGCGTTTTAATAAAGTATATCCGGAATTAGTGAATGGAAGACGTCCCTCTGTTTCTTTCGTTTTAGAATGATCTTGAAAATCTTACGAAAGATGAAAAAACGTTTCTTTACTTAGTTTTTTTTCATATTTCATTTGTCACTTATTTGTCACATTTATGTTTATATTTTTTTAATAAAATATTTTATTTTATCACAATAATATATTTTAATGTAAAAGTGTCTAAATACGTTTGAGGCCTTTCAGAATATTTACTGCATAAATATTACATTTCTTTGCAATACAAAAATGCTTACATTGTTAATTTTGTTTTATTTTACAGGCCAAACAAAAAAAAACTTAATACAAATATAATAAAAATAATAGAGACATTATTTTAAACAAGTCGAAACATTTAAATTTGTAATGAGGAAGCAAAATAAATATCTAAATAATAAAAAAATATTGAATAAAATATGTTCGTTCGTAAAAACATTCATTGAACCACATTTATAGTGTGTAAATAATCGAATATGAAGTAAAAGACGTTTATGCTCTGGATGATAACAAAAAGGGCATAAACAATATGTTGAAGAATATGTTTTTATATTTTTTTATAGCTTCACGCTTTATCCCGCACATGGCAGGGTAGGCAGAACTGCAGAAACCATACCAATCTAGTGTTAAGACACTCCGTTGCTTTAGTTCCTGCTTTCTCTGTCCCCGCTTTCCGCCGTTTTCGAGGCATTGCGTGTTGAGTGGCGGAACTCAACGCCGCACTTTGCCTAGTTTCCAAAGTGAATAAAATAGAAATAAAAAAATCCATCTTCCCCGAGTACGAATCGAACCCACAAACCGTCACATTTACAGGCAGACGCTACGTCTTTGCGCCACGACGGTCTGATGTCTTTATATAAAATTATATAATCGCGTGCAAACTGTTAACCGTTAATATGTTTTTGGAGGACCGTCGTGGCGCAGAGGCGCAACGTCTGCCTGTAACACGACGGTTACTGGGTTCCATTCCCAGTCGAGGAAGATGAATTTTTCTATTTTCCATTTTCTTTGCTCTGGTAAAACTAGACAAAGCGCGGCGTTGAGTTCCGCCACTCAACACGCAATGCCTCGAAAAAGGCGGAAAGCGGGGACGGAGAAAGCAGGGACTAAGCAACGGAGTGTCTTAACACTAGGTTCCCATGGTTCCTGCGGTTCTCTCTGCCTACCCTGCCATGTGCGGGATAAAGCGTAAAGCGTTTTTGCTTAATCTTAAAATTTAAAAAAGGAATGTATATTTTTAAATTGTAAGAAAATAAATACTGAAATATGTGGTTTAGGTCACTTGTGATACAGCCGATGTCATTAAAACAATGTTTACTGTTCACTTCTTACAAATTTAAATCGTTTTACATATTTGTGTATTGACGTATTTTTTTTATAGTTTCACGTATGGCTATTGTTTTTATTTTTATAAAAATAAATACTTTGTCAACCTTTACATACATACCTTTATACTAAAAAAAGCTGGAGAATTTGTATGGTTGGTATGCCTATGCCTATTATTATTAACAGATGTAAAAAAAGAAAAAAAAAACAACGTTACTGAAGAGCAATGCGAAGTGTAAACTGCAGGTTCATTTTAAGAAGTGTCATGAAATTTTATGGAAATTCTGTACAAGCTATTTGTGTTCAGATGTGGGACTATTGGCATTTAGGACATATTAATAATTGAAGACAGTTTGGAAAATGTGGAGACAATGGCCATTTTAATGTTAAATATGTACATAACTATTTGCGTCAAATTGTGGTTAATATAATGAAGTGGAAAAACAAGATGAAGACATGAGTGTCTTCAATAGGCTTGTTTCCACTGAGAATATACTTGATAGATTTTTATTTCTATAATATGAACATGATGTTTACTTATCAAAAAATACTGTTTTCTATTAAAATATCCATTGATTAATTTTATTTTAATGAAATGAATCGAAAGGAATTAGGCTCTATGTCACGTGACAATGAACGCCAATAAAAAAGCGTGACGTCACGCCGTGCGAGACGCCATTGTTGTAGAGATGTTCGTATAAAAAAAATATCTATATTTTTTTCGATATAATATGTCGTAGTGTTCTATCGATTCTTTGCGATATATTGTAAGAAATTTGTTTGTATTTAACTATTCTTACAATATTACATTCGTTTCAGATTAATGCAAGTAAAAACAGCTAGGACGAAGAAACGAATTAACTTAATTTATTAAAAATAAAACTTTATACTTTACTACATATTTTTTTTAGCAATTAAACTAATTAAAAAAAATAGGTAAATTTTAGGTCTACGGTAGTAGATAGGCAGACTGAAGTAAAAATTGGTAGATCTACCAAAATGTAGGTAGACCTGGCATCTGATCGCTGCGCACTGCCCTCACGGAGAATATTTGCCTTTATATCGTTGTCAGTGTTATAGGCTCACCCATTTTCTACCAATACTAACTTACTGGTCAATTTGACACTGGCGGTAACACTGCGTAAATAAAGCATCAATATAAAAAGGAATGGCATGTGATTTTAATTTCTCACGACATTTGGTATATCGAATGAAATATATCGATTGTACATATCGATATTAGTTGATTTGATAATATTGGGTTGAAGTGATATATCGCGTGCATGTATCGATGTTTTATGATATATCGATTTATGTCGTTCACCCCTACATTGTTGTTGTTGACGTTTGTCTTGTAATACAACGTGCTATTTTTTAGATATTTCGTTTTCTAGTAATTTTCTTCAAATTGATACAGCAGTTTTTAGTAAATTCGTAGAAGACAATAATATTTAATCATGTAAACAGGATTCATTAAGGCAAACAACAGTAATTTGCCCAAATAGACGCCGTTATGATTGGAAGATTCTTTGCGGTAAACAGTGACTTTTCTTCATCAGAATTTATTCAAGTTTTAACCACTGTTTTCTTATTTTTTTATCATTTGGAACGTAAGTAAATAATTTTTTTGGCGTTTTTATGACTGTGCTTTTACAGTGGGGCACTGCACAGTACTTGTAATACGAGGTATTCATTTCTGATGTAAGATAACATAAGAATCTGATAAAACATGAATAAAACTCAACACTGTTACGATGCGATTGCACGGCGTGACGTCACACAACACGCCATGACAGTTATGTGCGTTTTCGAGACAAATTTAAATACAATTTTTTGAATGCAAAATAAATAAAGAAAATATTATTTTTTCAAAATATTTTTTTAGGGTTAAATAGATGATAAGGTAAACTGTGAACTCGATTTTAAAATTTTGGAAACTAGCCTATTGTTTAAAAATGTAGGATGTGGAACTGATTGATTGAAATGATTTTGTAAACCCCTCAATGTCGGTTGTTGTATATTTTACGTTTTTAATTTATTTCTCAGATAATCTTCATTTCGTTAACTTAGTCTGAATTGGTAGAATTCCCACCTGCACCTGCGCCTGCGCATCGCTAACAATGTTAGTATTTAATATATGACATTGTATGACATAATATATGATAAAGGTAATAAACGACCTTTTTAATTTAAATATTTAAAAAAAATTAAAATATATAAGCAATATTTTGTTTTAAGCCAATATTGGATGGAATTAAAAAAATGTTATATAGTCCATCTATCGAGCTAGACTATACTACGTAAAGGTTAATGGTAATCAATTACACCTGCTGTTATATAAAAATTGTAAAAATATATATGAAAAAAAGAAAAATGTAGAGGTTTGAATGTTTTAAAGTATGTTTTGACATATTTTTTATTCCACGTTAAAGAAAGATAAGCATTTAGAAAGTGTATAAAATTTTGCATAGCGGGGAATCGAACCCGTTGTTGGTTTGATGTTGACTAAATTCAAATTATACTCAATTGTGATCTAAATATATGTATGTAAGTTAATGAGAATGGATGTTAGAAATGGTTTTATAAATAATATTTCGTTATAGTGAGAAATTAAGATGGAAACAAATTTTTCTCTATTGATTTAACAAAATGGCGTACCGATTGACACTGTGATAGATTTATATTATAATCACATGTGTAGTAATATAACATATGTACATTTAAAAAATAAACTGATAAACACAGTATCGTTTTTATATTCAGTCGGTTATAAATAGCATTACATAAACAATACGGTGACTTCAATCTGATTTAAGGTAAAGTCTTGACTTTTGATTGGCAACAAAATATCGTTCATCGATCTCGTCTCAATGCAAAAAGTACTATGAAAGACACCTGATATTTCCCGTTCTATATATATATTATATGTATGTTTATATATGTATGCGACGGCCTTTAGTCAAGTTTTAATGATTGAAAGTGTATTGTAGTCACAAATTTGGATTTCAGAGTAGGATATGGTTCAGCAAGAGCTCAAGGTTAATGACCATAGACAGCGCCGTGTGTTCGCTAACTGGGCATTAGAGCAGTTGGAAGTTGACGTTGATTTTGGCAAAAAAATCATCTTCAGCGACGAGGCGCATTTTTGGATGAATGGCTATGCAAGCAAAATTGCCGTATTTGGGACGAGACCAATCCACACGAGTTTCACCAAGTGGCAATGCACCCGCAGAAAGTGACTGTTTGGTGCGGATTTTGGGCCGGAGACGTGATTGGTCCGTATTTTTTCGAAAACGATAATTGTGTGGCTGTCACCGTCAATGGTGAGCGATACCGGTCGATGATAACAAATTTCTTTTGGCCTGAAATCGAGAATATTCAACAGGACGGCGCTACGTGCCACACAGCACACGCTACGATGGAAGTTCTGCACGATCAAGCGCCCTTAATGGAAAAGCCCTTATATAGATTTTGTCATACAGGATTTTTTTTTATCGAAACTGATTTGTTCTAACTTTGAAGTAATTGTTTTTGGTGACATAAATAATGTAATGTCAAAAATGATAACTAATTGAATTTCCTGTAAATATTATTTATTATTATTCCAATTTTATAGTAATACTGTATTTAGTCATGTGGTGGAGCTCAACTCCGCGCTTCACCTTGTTGCCAGTTGTCAAAAAAATCTTGAAAATAGTAATTTCAAATATCTAATTTCAAAAAAAAAATTAAAATTATTTTAATTTAGTTAACACTGCAAAATGCATGTGCATGTTAATATAAAGAGACAAGGAACCAATTAACAACATCCGTATGTTAAACAAGCGACATATCTGTAGTTGAATGCTTTCGAGTTCAATATTTTACGTTGTAGTCATATTTTCTGATAATTGATGACATGTGACAGTAAGTAATTGGTTTTTTTTTTAAATATGACCAAATTGTAAATTGATAATGAGTCTTGAGAGGCCTACGTGACTTTCAAGGCTTCAGTTACTAGTTTGATACCTGCTTGAGGAAATTTATTATTCTAATTCCTCCGTATGAGATTTGCATAAACTAAATAAAAAAAATTTGACGCAGAGCACTGTTTCCAAAGTAAAAATTAATTTCTAAAGTTGAGGATTGTCGTGCCGCAGAACAGAGCGTTTGACTGTAAGCACGATGATGTTTGCGGGTTGGATTCCCACTCGGAGGGTGGGAGGGGGGTTGGGGCACGACTGATAGTTTGTGGGTTCGATTCCCACTCGGGGGCACGGCAACTAGGCAAGCACGGCGTTGATTTCTGCTACTCAAGTCTCAAAAGGCAGGATGCCGAGAACGGAGTGTATTAACACAAGGTTCTCACGGTTCACGGTGGGACAGTGTGAAGATACAAAACAAATTTGAAATGTCTATGCATAAGGGAGACAAATCAAATTAAATCTTTATAAAACGTGTCATTTATAAATTAATTACATGCATTTTGTTTTCTCTTATATGGTAATTATACTTTTTTACGCAGGAAAGAAGACTCCTTTCAAGTTTCTAGGTCGAAAGCTAAATATATGCGTTGCCATAGACCAAAAGTAAGATTGGAAAGGTCAATATATAAAAATAATTAAAGAAAATTAATATTCGATCCAAATTTGGTAGGACCGAGGAGAACGGAGTGTTATATTTATATTTTGGGTTATATTTCCATTTTCTTCGTTCTGGAAACTAGGCAAAGCGCGGCGTTGAGTTCCGCCACTCAACACGCAATGCCTCAAAAAAGGCGGAAAGTGGGGACGGAGTAAGCAGGGACTAAGTAACGGAGTGTCTTAACACTAGGTTCATATGGTTCCTGTAGTCCCTCTGCCTACCCTGCAATATGCGTGATAAATCGTGAAGCTATAAAAAACAACTGTTATTTATTTCCCATTTCGTTAGCACCAAAACGTAGAGAAACGCTTACTTAAAAATATTGTCCAGCTTGAAAGAGCATTTTGAGGGCTTAATTCCCTATAATAGGCAGAACGTGGAGAATGTGTGAAGAAGAAGAAGAAGTGCTCAACACTGGGTACACAATGTGCAATAATAAATATATTTTTTTACAAAAAATAGTCTATGTTCTTTCGAAGAAGGCACCTAAAAAGGTTGTATACCCTTAAAGGTTACTCACGGCTTAGGAGTGCATAATTAATAAGAGTATATTCATGTACCTAAGTAGTATTTAAAATAACGCAACCGTATATAGTAAATGTGGTTTTATTAAGTGTCAATCTGAATCTATGCAGCCATTATTTACTTTATATAACAAATTTAAAACGTTTTAATTGAAGTGTTCGTATAAGAAAAGTTGTTTGTGTTATTTTAACCTTTAGTGCCAATTTTATCACTTCCTGATAAATTCATAAATAGGTTACTTATCTGTCGAAGAAACAACAAATTTTGGTTTCAAAGGTGTTAGATAAAAATATCTAGCAGATAAAGACCTGTTAAAACTATTAATCTTTATCTAGTAGGCAGCACTATCTACCTGCTTTACTTTTGAGGTTTTATTTGTAACCGATAAAATTGTCTCTGAGTCTTTTGTTTTGTTTTATCCCGGACACACAAGAGTATGCAGAGGGAAACGGGCTAGAAAGGACCTAGTATTAAGACACTCCGTTCACCACTTTCCATCTTTCAAGAGGTTGTGTATAAAATGCTGGATATCTATTCCGTGATAACGACGCCGAGCTTTTACCATGTCACCATGACGGTTCTAACAAACAATAAATCTTTGTAATAATATATCACAAAGATTCATTCTATGACAAATTATTAACTATTTTACTTAAATATTTACAACACTTCAGTTACTGACAGACTGACAAAGGACGATTAAAATTACATAAACGAGGACTAGATACTTGTTCGCACGTGAGATACTTGAAAATGTAGGAATCTAATAGGAGGTTTCCCGAAATTCTAATTACGTTTTCTATATTTCCATTTACCATATAACGTATTTCTACTTCACTTTTTTTGTTTCATTTTACGTACAGGCTACAGCTTATTTGAAATATGATATACGGCGTTTCCAGTTCCAGTTTGCAGAAGCTATTCGGTGGATATACCGGTTTAATAATAAACAAAATATTTTATACATTTTATGAAAATCATTAAAGTACATATATGTACATAACTATATGCATATTTTAATACCACAATATAATTTATATATTTACACATTTCTTATTTTTAAAACTATATCATTAGTTAAAACATTAAACACAATGCAAAAAAAAAAGATCACCTTGTATATATTATTAAGACCTAAAAAGTAAAACCCGCACAATGACTGCAATTATTCGCCATAACTTCGTATATCAATCATTATTTTCTTTTTTGAATACATTTCTTAAATATAATTACTCTCCAAATAAAGAGCGTCCATCTTTTGTTTCCTTTACAATTAAGCAACTGTCAAAATTACCCGGGAATTCTTTATAAGTCACTAATGTCAAGCTCATGGTCACAGATATATATAATTTTAATATTGAAATATATTGGTACAATTTTAATAATAGTATGCGGATAAAATCGTTTATTTATATTGTCTTCATTCAGGTAAGAAGACAAAGCACGGCGTCACTTATATATTAAATTACAGCTTTAATTAAATATTAGTGGGCTACCCACGCACATGCGCTTCGTTTTATTAGGTTTTTAGGGATAGAGTAAAGTCAATCATTTTTTGTAAAAAGACAGAATTTTTAAAAGCAATGGGCTAACGTGTAGACTTTGTTTCATCAATTATCAATAGAACCTTTTTGAGATCTTTAAAATGTTACTCAAAGTAAAATACTACATCGTCAAAATTCTATTTGCTTTTTAAGTGTTATTTGTTATTAAAACGCTTCTACGAATAGTAAATAATGATAATAATGATACATTTAAAAATAAAAACTACAACATAAAGTAAGTCAGTCGGCAATGAAATTTTTGTGACATAAAATATTCATATAACATATGTAGATGTCAATTGCTGTCGGCATTGAGATCTACGAATTTTTGAATTAATTAATTTTAATATAAAATCTTTCTCCACTATCTAATATGTACCTTTCCAATGTCACGCATAATCTGCATAGTTTATAAAAAAATAAAATTACTCCTACATTAATTTTATTGATTTATAGATTGTATTTTAATGATTTATAGAATGTTTTAAGTTTTTGTAGATTTTAAATTGATTTTTTTTTTATAAAAATTAGCAATAATTTATACTTTCTAACTAAAATATCAGTCGTAATATCGTTTAGACGACATTCGATCATCTGATAAGAAGTCTTTACATGTATATTTTGTTTCATTGACATTATTAGTAAAGTTTTAGTGCAAGTTTCCTTATTGTATATTATATATGTAGAAACAACATAAGGTATCAATAAAAATATTTATAAAAGACTTTTTCTCAAAATGCTTTGTAGTTTTAATTTGTGCTTAAACTCTGACAATAATTTGTTAGACGTTGTGTCAATAGTATAATATCATTAAGTGTATTATATATTATTATGTTTCTTTTGCTGTATTTTTTATACCTTATATCATTTTAATTAATCGTCATTACTATTTATTTTCATATTTTTCTAAGTAAATAGATTATATAAATAAAAAAATATATAGACCATATAATATGCTATAGCGTTTATTAAATAATAAAACAAAAGATAAATATAAAAAATAAAACAAAAGATACATTTTAATTCTGCATATGTTAATACATATGTATTTCTTCATTAAACAACCTTGTTAAAATAATATTTATCTGTGCATTGTGTCGGTACTTTTATTTCATCAAGTTATCGATTTATATTCATTTCGCGCCATAATTAAGCAACTGTTGACAGCGCGGGAGACCTGTTCGGATACTCGTCCTTGCGATGCCAAAATTATTGATGTATTATAATACAATGCATTACAATGTTTATTGTACACCTGTTTTTGTAGGTGTCGTTGAAGTACAGTGGTTTTCTTTATGTAGAGGTAGAGGGAGGTATATAATACACATATTTTGTTTTGTTTGAAATAACTGTTATGATTTTTTCATTATTTGAAATATAATTGATTTTTTTTATATTGAATGTAAAAAAAATATTACGATTTATTATTTTCTTTGTATTTTACATAATAAAGTAAAGGGAGAAGGAAAGGAGAGAAGAGATATAAATAATGAAGTACATTTTTTACTATACCATATTTATTTACAATTTTTACACATTTTTTTACAAAAGAATCAAATGGTGAGCAAAAATCAGTTATGTGTATATACAAATTTAATAAGGTACAGAAAAATATGGCAGTACATTGTTAATGAGCGCAGTTTTCTATCAAATATGAGGTTATTGCCTCATAGATAAAAAAAATAAAATGTCAAGATGACGTTTCATAGAATCTGGCATTAACAAGTATATCCGGAGGGCAGGCAGTGACTAAACTGTTCACCAACAGTAGGGGTAGTTGGGGCAACTTGCGGGGTTGAAGTTGGCGGGGTACTTAGGGGCAATATTGGCGTTAGGGCTGTAAGAAAAAATAAATAACATAAAATAATCACATAAATTTACATAGTTTCTATTAGTATATCTAAAAAAAAATCATTTAGACAATGTTTATATATAATGAATATTGTTGGCAAATAGTATAATATATTATTTCATATAACTAATTTCCATATAAATACTCACTCAGCGGGGGCTACAGGCAGGATAGAGGGGTTGTAAACCCATTCAGGGATAGGCATGCCGTCCGGGGTGAATCTTGCGAAGGCGTTAGTATCGCAGTAGGGGTAGTTGGGGCACACTGCGGGGTGGAGGCCGGCCGGGTACTCGCGGGCGAGCGCTACCACGGCGACGACGCAGACGATGAACTGTTGGAAGAAAATTTATGATGAGATTATCATCTTTAGGTTGTTTTTCAGATTTAAAGGATTAATCATCAACTTTTACGTTACTTTGGCAAATATACCGAGTATATATGTTCGCAAATAATCAACTGATAGTTGTATTTTATATATTTTTTGTATATTAAAACAAATTTTGCATAACGTCAAAGCATTTTTCGGGTTACCTTTAAGCCATTTTGGATCTATCTAAACCATTATAAAATCTGTAGTTTAATTTAAATAGCTATTCTAATATGTTTGGAATGTCAACAAGTTGCTTCGATTACAATCAAAATGTAAACAATATTAGTGAACCTAAATACAAAATTGAGTAATATGTGGGCGATACAATGAAACTAAGCGTATATATTACGCTCGAATTAGCATTACACGCCTGTCGTTAGAAACGGGTGTCAACTGCCAAGTTATTGCTTTGACATATATTTTGTTTGCTGTACGCTTTTTTCTGTATTTAGCAGGGTAGGCAGAGGATATATTTATAGCAAGGTAGGTAGAGAATGTCGAAAAGCAGGTAGGTGAGCAGGTGCTGTTGTATCATTTTTATTATGTTCTTAAAATTGAATTTAAATTTTTAACATTTAATTCAAATTCAATTGTACAAATAATTGAATTGGATAGGACGAATGGACACAAAAACTAAACAATGGGCAAATTAACTGATTGACTAATTAATCTGAGTTTCCTACTAAAAAGTAAGAGGGAAATAACTGTAAAATAAGATTTATAAATATTCTAATGCATTTCATAACGTTATTCTTGTAAGCAAATTGATGAGTCAGTCAGTCAGTATACAAAAGAAGCGTGTCTTTTGTATACTGACTGACATCTATTGGAGCGTGACCGTGAAAATTGCATATTTTGGACAATTTTCGGCAACTTCCCGTCTCTGTGCAATTTAATTAGTTATTACACTGTCAAATTAAATGGTGCATAACATGCGCTTGCGCAAGATTTGTTTCGTATCGAATTGAAACTATCATGTGTCATGTCAAATGTGTATTGTTATTTTTAATTTGGCTAATAGTAACGTTATTGCAAATCGAAAGTGTCTGTCTGTAAAAGCGACGATTGTGGGTTCATTCTCAATAGGAAAAAATAATTATTTAAATGTCCGACTCTAGTAAGAAGATGAAACATGGTATTGAACTCCAAAACTTAATTTAAAATTTAAAATATTGGTTGAAATATTTTCTTGTGATAAAAGTACAAAAAATTTACACGTGATATTAAAAAAAAAACCGCAATTCAAGTAAAAGTTATGAAGTAATTAATGAAAAAAATAAGTAAGCACTCACTAGAACAAAAAATATATTATAATAAAACATATATTATAAATACACTGTAATTAAAAACAAAATAAAAAAAATGTTAAGCAACCTATCACTCTTATTTATATAAAACTCACTGAAGCGATATATCCGGATTTTATTAACTTAGGTAATTTTATATTATACTTCTATTGTATTTCTTTATATTATATAATAAATGATTGAAGCTCGATACAGTGCAGTTACAAAATGGTGGCCACAGATGCAAAAAATTTCATTATTTTTTTTTAAATTGGAATTAAACGAGTAATAAAATGAGTCCTTCGATTTAAATAAAAAAATACTACAAATATATTATTGTTATATAAATACATTAAAAATATTAAACAAAAGTTATTTTAAATGGTCTATGGAATTTACAATAATTGAAGACTGTCACCTATCTGACATTAAATAGTAATAAAATTTTAAAGTAAAATATATATATTTATGTTAACACTAAAAACATATTAAATAAATAAAAGAAACAATTTTCTTAAATTAATGTTAAATTATTTTAAATTCAGTATTAAAGTTTTATTAATTTATAAAAATATTAAAAACATTTCAAATCACTATTTTTTTAATTGAATATACCAAGATTACTCCTCATACAGCCTATAAAACACTTCATAGCACAATTGCGTTAAAATACCTATAATAATAATAATATATGTGTGAATAATATATATAAATATATATTATTATATATAATTTAATAAATAATAGTAACAAATATCTCACCAGTTTAGCGTACATGGTTGTATATCCTCTCGACTTAACAGTGAGACTGATAATGAAGAGATAGTTTCGCGCCGTTATATACTAAACGCGAGGCCTCCACTCCCATTTAAAATCCTCTTTTTGATTCAGATCTTTGCCTAGCAAAAGTTAAAAAAAAAAACTGAATATATTATTGTTATACATATTTTATTGACATGTACTGTCATTTATAGGTCTATATGGATGTGTCATAGGGAATATATACTGTAGGTAGTACTAAGTATTTAAAAAGTTGTATTTTTTTAAATTTTACTCTAATTTGGAAATAATTTGATTTTTAATAGGCGTAGAATATTTTTATTTTATGTAAAATTTTTTAATTTAATTAACGATTCTAAATTATATATTTTTAAATCATTTCTGTATAGTGTACATTTAGTATATGTACCAACTGTGTTATATATTATGCTTTATATTTGTAATTAAATATTACTTTAGTCATGGATGAAGAGGTAAATGGATAACTTTTCGTTAGATTCCAAGTTTTATAACTAAAATATAGAACTTGTTTAAAAACAGTCAATAATAAAAAATTTTGCTATTTTTCAGCGTTAACTATTAGCAAAGAAAACTTCTCAAGACACATTATTATAAACAAAATATTGACTTTAAATTTAATAAACATCATAATATTATAAATGATTAAATCTTGAATGTGTCCAGGGTTCAATTTGGACAGTACCAAAGCCAGGTCCACGCCACCTGGTAAAACTAACAGTATATGTCAAGACCATTATGAAGCTTGAATGTATAGATATATGTACCTATATATGTTATTAATGTAATATATTTTTTAAATTAATTATTTTGCTGTAATTTTAACCTAAGGAAAGGAAAATATTTTCAGAAAACACATAATTTTCTTTTTCGTACATATTCGTGGTTAGCAACTATTGAATTGCTTTATACTGATGTATGATTATGTATGTAGTTCACGTCTCTTGATAACAGGACTGAAACGGTTTTGAAGATGCTCAGTTTCAAATACTGCTATAGTTTGTTTTCAGGTTTACAAAAATGAAAAAAAATTGTTACGTTTGATAATATTATAAAATAAAATAATCATTTTTATATTGACTTTGACCCTCTGCCTACCCTGCCGTGAAGCTAAAAAGAAAAATATATATATATATATATATATATATATATATATATATATATATATATATATATATATATATATATATATATATATATATATATATATATATATATATATATATATATATATATATATATATATATATATATATATATATATATATATATATATATATATATATATATATATATATATATATATATATATATATATATATATATATATATATATATATATATATATATATATATATATATATATATATATATATATATATATATATATTCAGAGACCTTAGAAACCTAGTCTTAAGACACTCCGTCGTTTAAAATATAATTAATATTTTTATAAAAATTGACTACTTTCATTTCATTCAATTGATTTAATCTGTAAAATGGCTCTACTAAGTAAATGTAACAGTAAAAACACTGTACCAAAGTGAATTATCTTTTTAAAAAAGTTAGGTAGGTATAAAGTATGAACTCCAAGTATTGTATATTGGAATTCCATACCCTACATATAGTGGAAAAGACGAATATTTCTGAACTTGAGATATGGCATGCTATTTATATATATCTAATTAACTATTCGAAGGTCTGACAAGAAAAGCCACGGGCCAATGCTCACACAAAGCCAGAAGACAAATTTTTTATTTGGAAAAATCCTTTTGTGATATACATTCCAAGTAATGTGCTTTTTTTAGTGATAGTGACACTTTACTGCTAAATAAGCGGGAAATTTTCTCACTTTGATTAATTACAATTTACGATGCCGAGGAGAAGACGACCTGACTTAGGTCGTCGTAGTCAATCAAATGTGCGAAGAGCTACCTCACGTGCTAACCGCACTGATGACCAGAGACAGACAGATCAAGAATAGTCGTATTGCTATGTCGTCTTTAGTGAGTGACAATGTAGGAGATAGTCTTAGAATGCAACGAGTTCGTGCACATCAAAAACACATCAACAGCAAGCTAGACAGAATGAAATTGAGCGAATCCGCAGACGCAGAGCTCCTGTGATTCTTGAACGAGCTGCATTCCACTATGATCCGGCAATTGATTATTGTGCCGACAATCGGTAACAATTGGGAAATGAAAACAAATTTGTAAATATTGTAAGGCGTTAAAATACACTGGTGAATCTACTGGATTATGTTGTGCTGAAGGCAAAGTAAAATTGCCACAATTGGTCCCACCACCAGATCCTTTACGCTCTTTAGTTTCTGAGTTGGAAATGATTCTAAACACTTCTTGACAACATTCAGAAATATAACAACTGTTTCCAGGTGACATCATTTGGTGCTACACACATTATACAAGACAATTTATGCCCACTTTCAAGGTATTATATAAATATATTTTATATTATTCAAGTTTGTACTAAAATATATATATCGAAAATAATTAATGGACAAATTTTTAAAAATTACAGATACAAGGACAAATTTATCACTTACTGGGAACTCTGTTACCACTACCTGATGCAGATCATCAATTTTTACAATTTATTTTATGGGCAATTCAGACGCGGAAATTAATAATCGTTGTGCTCACAATCCACAGTGAAGGACATTGTCCAACAATTACAAATGTCTTCATCAAAATAACAATTTAGTAAACATGTTCAAAATAGCATTGGATCGGATGCCATCTGATAGCCATAATATTATTCGAGCTGACAAAACACCTGCCGGTGAACACACAAGGAGGTTCAATTCACCTACCATTGATGAAGTGGCTGTTGTCATTGTAGGAGAAAATTTACAATCTAGAGATATGTGCTTCATCGTCAGAATAGTGATTAAAACGTGTATCTGAAACACACAGAAGTTATGATGCACTACAATATCCTTTGATCTTCTGGCAGGGGGAGATGGAACATAATAATTAAATAACATTTTTAAATTCAATTCATCTAAGTAACAATGTAAACATTTATAATTTTTGATTGCAGGTGCTGAAACCACAAAAAAGTTAGTGCTATGAATTTCTATTCATACAGACTCATGATCCGTCAAGGTGAAGTAAATCATATTGATGTGTCAACGACTTTTTCATCAGTTTGCAGTTGACATGTATGTCAAAATTGAGACTGAACGATTGACATACATCCGTTGAACCAACGACGGCTACGGTCAGAGGAATACATCCATCTCCGCGATGCTATAAATGCTGATGGCAATGTGAATAATGTAGGAAGAATGACAATTTTGCCAGCTATTATATCGACACCGAAATGAACCAGGATGACGTAATCAAATATCCCACTGAGTTTTTAATTCACTGGAATTGCCTGGATTACCACCTCACAATTTGCAGTTAAAAGTAGGATCAGTTGTTATCATGCTGCGTAACATTAATCACCTCGACTATGCAATGGAACAAGACTGGCAGTGAAAAGACTAATGAATAACGTCATTGAGGCGACAATAAAAGGAAAATACAAAGGAGAGGATGTCTTGATCCCGCAATACCGATGATACCACCGGACTTACCATTCGATTTTAAACGCTTACAATTTCCAGTACATCTGGCCTTTGCGATGACCATAAATAAATCGCAAGGACAGTCGTTAGAAGTTTGTGGAATCAACTGGGAATTTCCCTGTTTGCATGAAATTATAATGTTCTTTTGGAAAACATTATTTTGCTGTAATTTTAACCTAAGGAAAGGAAAATATTTTCAGAAAACACATAATTTTCTTTTTCGTACATATTCGTGGTTAGCAACTATTGAATTGCTTTATACTGATGTATGATTATGTATGTAGTTCACGTCTCTTGATAACAGGACTGAAACGGTTTTGAAGATGCTCAGTTTCAAATACTGCTATAGTTTGTTTTCAGGTTTACAAAAATGAAAAAAAATTGTTACGTTTGATAATATTATAAAATAAAATAATCATTTTTATATTGACTTTGACCCTCTGCCTACCCTGCCGTGAAGCTAAAAAGAAAAATATATATATATATATATATATATATATATATATATATATATATATATATATATATATATATATATATATATATATATATATATATATATATATATATATATATATATATATATATATATATATATATATATATATATATATATATATATATATATATATATATATATATATATATATATATATATATATATATATATATATATATATATATATATATATATATATATATATATATATATATATATATATATATATATATATATATATATTCAGAGACCTTAGAAACCTAGTCTTAAGACACTCCGTCGTTTAAAATATAATTAATATTTTTATAAAAATTGACTACTTTCATTTCATTCAATTGATTTAATCTGTAAAATGGCTCTACTAAGTAAATGTAACAGTAAAAACACTGTACCAAAGTGAATTATCTTTTTAAAAAAGTTAGGTAGGTATAAAGTATGAACTCCAAGTATTGTATATTGGAATTCCATACCCTACATATAGTGGAAAAGACGAATATTTCTGAACTTGAGATATGGCATGCTATTTATATATATCTAATTAACTATTCGAAGGTCTGACAAGAAAAGCCACGGGCCAATGCTCACACAAAGCCAGAAGACAAAAATATTAATTATTTTTTAAAGCTTCACGTTTTGTGTATAAGGAGAAACCATAGAAATCTAGTATTAAGGCACGCCGTTCCTCGGTTTCCACCTTTATTCGAGGCATTGCGCGTTGAGTGGTGGAACTCAACGCCGCGCTTAGTTACCAGACCGAAGAAAATGGAAATAGAAATATCTACCTTCCCTAAGTGGGAATCGAACCCACAAACGCGCGCCTACTGGCAGATGCTACACATTTGCGCCACTAAGATTCTCTATAAAATTTATTTTTTCCTGAGTAGGAATCAAACCTACTTTCATCACATTGACTGATTAAGTCAAACGTTGGGTATTATAAGAAATTCCACGCTGTTCTGCAGTAGAGAATAACTGAAAATATTTTTTTTTATAGCTTCACGCTTTATTCCGCATATTGCATAGGCATGGGGAACTGCAGGAACCATATTAGAACCTAGTGTAAAGACACTCCGTTACTTAGTCCCTGCCTTTGAAAACAAATCGTTGCTCAAAATTAGAATCGAACCGTCAACTATTGTGCGTATGTTATAGATATCAAATATACGTTGGCTTTCAACTTTTAAAGATTGATGAAATATCTATACTGAAGTTTAATTATTTTTGTAATTTAATTTTATTTATTATTTAAAAAAGCTATCACAATCAATATATAAAATCAATACAGGTCATAGAAAATCAGAGTCAAATCTATTCCATATTACTAAACTTATTCCTGTTCCTACTCAAGAAGCAAGTATAGATTCAAGCTAAAATTTCTAAGGAAATTTTCTCGCCTAGGGGGGGAGATATAAAGGAATATTTAAAATTCCTTTATGTTTTAAAATCAGTGGGTCGATAACTGTTCTTTTAACTGACTCCAAAGATGGCGCTGTATAAAGAACATCGATAAAGCAGTAGTGATATAGAAGTAAGGTGACTTGTCAAAATATTAATTTTATTAATGTTAAAAAATATTAATTTCATTTAATTCAAAACAGATCGACAAATTAACTCTAAATGTCGTTTCTTTGTTTTTACAGGTCTGTAATATGTGTAGAGTTATACTTTGTATTTTTGTTAGAAAGTTAAAATGGTAGAAATAAAAGAAACTTTGTTTTTACAGAGCAACACGTTTTTAATTTACCGATTAAAACTGAAAAAAATTAATAATAACTAATAGTCTTACATGTATTATAAAAATTCATAGAAAGAGAGAGTTTCTGGAGACAATACACTCATTTCTGTATTTTTCATATGAATTTGAGATTTTGTGTGTCGATTTGCATAGCTCTAGTTTTTTTCTAGAACGTATTAGGTATATTCTACAAAATCATACAAATAAAAATATATTTTCAAAATCTGAAGGTTGGCGCTCGAAGGCTCTCTCCATCTCCATGACAGAACCATATTTAAATTTTTAAATTAAAAAAATGTTACTAGAACAAAAAACTATTTCGATTAAAAAAGTTAAAAAATTATATCGAACCAGCTACCATTGTGAATTCAACATTTCTTCATTCCACTGCCGAGAATTTAATTTTCGTAACATATAATTACTACTGGTTTTTTTCCCAATATAGTTTTTTAAAATGCATTATTTCTAATTAGCAATAACTAAAACAACTATTTGTGGTCCCATAAGACACGGAAGTAGCTAAATTATATTTTAATGACATTACGCAAATAATTGAATATGTAATAAACGATTTGTTCATTATTAAAAAGTTAAGAACTGTGTACAATCAAGAGTGATTATATAGAATTTAAAAATAGATTACTATTTTTAGGGTTCCGTAAGTAAAGAATAAAAAGAACTCATATAGGATCACTTTGTTAAGACCAAGTTCTCCAAATTGAGTAAAAACAGGCTAAATTTAATATAAAATATTAAAAACGATGACATCTTGAAGTACAGTGGAAATCAAATTTTCAAGTCGAAGTATTCAGAAGATATGAGTGAAAGCTTAATTTTTTGCGTTTTGTATGAAAATCATCGCGTGATCAAACCCTACAGGGTATTTCCCGTTGGTGTATAGCTATGAAATTTGGCAATAAACTAGAATTTATAGTATACGACGAGAATAATATAAAATTAAAAAATATAAAAACCATAGTAAAAACATTACAAACATTTACTGTAGTTCACTTCGTAAAAAAGGTACGCGTACGGCCGCACAGTTAAATTTGTCGTAATTTGTTGTGATTAATTGTAATTCATTATGAATACTTATGAATTTTAATGAAAAGTAAAAATTTACAGTTTATTTAAAACAAGAAATTTTAAAATAGATAATTAAACATAGAAAAAATCTGAACGAACTTATATTTGTAGTTAATTCCAAACCAAATAAGTAGAGACGACTGTAAATATACGTTTGCCTTTATTATGTAATATTTTCTATAAAAAAATATCCATCAAACAATTGGTACGGAACCCTCGGTGCGTGGGTACTGCTCGGACTTGACGACAATTCTTTTAATAAAATAATAATTAACGCGTGACGTTTGAAGTTAAGTCATTTTATATAACACCTAGTTTCATATAGACGTTTTAATTAAAAAAAAATATATATAATAGAGATAGAAATTTACTTTAAAATTTCATTATATAAAATCTTGGGCCGACTTTAATACATTTTTATATTAATGATTTTTCTATATATGAGACACTCGTTTTATAATTTTCGAGACATTTTGTTTAGTCTTTGTCTTTCGAGAGAGCAGAGGCATTTCATTCACATGTGTTTGGAGTATTAAAATATTACCCAACCCTTATAATATTACTTATCCACATATAAAAAAATTAATGAAAACATAAAATTTTAAACTCAGTGGGATATGAACTTGGGCCTCTTGCAAACCTCAAGCACAAACAATGTGTTGCATATAATATATATATATATATATATATATATATATATATATATATATATATATATATATATATATATATATATATATATATATATATATATATATATATATATATATATATATATATATATATATATATATATATATATATATATATATATATATATATATATATATATATATATATATATATATATATATATATATATATATATATATATATATATATATATATATATATATATATATATATATACTTAGTGACTCTATCTATATATTTAGTAGATATATTTATATGTATATATGTATGTATATGTATATAAGTATAGTACAGCTATAACGTGAAAAATCTCAAAAAAATCAGTACAATTTTAATTGCAGAAAAAGAAAAAGAGAAAACACAAAATGAATATATATATATATATATATATATATATATATATATATATATATATATATATATATATATATATATATATATATATATATATATATATATATATATATATATATATATATATATATATATATATATATATATATATATATATATATTCATTTTGTGTTTTCTCTTTTTCTTTTTCTGCAATTAAAATTGTACTGATTTTTTTGAGATTTTTCACGTTATAGCTGTACTATACTTATATACATATACATACATATATACATATAAATATGTCTACTAAATATATAGATAGAGTCACAAAGATCACACAAACATAGTCACGTGTTACACTTGTATGTGTAAAATAATTGTATGTTAAGGACACTTAAACGCTCCTTCTACTAACCCATACTTGACCAACATATATTGTTACTGAAAACGATACGTCAAGCCGCTTACTTGCCACAATTTTGTCAATTATTCCTTTAAAGAATCAATTAAGTAGGTACATATATTGTAGAACAGGTACCGGATTTATCTTTATGATTATTAAACTGTTAATCCACACTGACAATAGAATAATTACTTAGGGAAAACATATAAAAATTTGAACGCAGCGGGATTCAAATCCGCGCTCTCTTACGAACCGTGCAAGCGCTTTCACCACTGAGCCATGCGTTCCTTATCTCAATACGTCACTATGTTTTCTTTAAGTAGTCCAGTACCTGGATTATTGTGTTATATATATATATATATATATATATATATATATATATATATATATATATATATATATATATATATATATATATATATATATATATATATATATATATATATATATATATATATATATATATATATATATATATATATATATATATATATATATATATATATATATATATATATATATATATATATATATATATATATATATATATATATATATATATATATATATATATATATATATATATATATATATATATATATATATATATATATATATATATATATATATATATATATATATATATATATATATATATATATATATATATATATATATATATATATATATATATATATATATATATATATATATATATATATATATGTTAATAACAAATGGGAGAATTGCATGTAGAGGGTTTCGTACATTTATTTTTATGTATATCATTTCGAAGTATAATGTATAAGGTGACAAATCTTCAGAAATATTGTATCGACAGGCGGACGGAAAATAAAGTGACATCGCAGCGTTTATTATACTTTCAACATATTTTTTCCTTTTTTTAGCTTCACGCTTTATCCCGCACATGACAGGTAGACAGAGGGAACCGCAGGAACTTTCCGCCATTTTCAAGGCATTACGTGTTGAGTGGCGGAACTCAACGCCGCGCTTTGCCTAGTTGCCAGAGCGAAGTAAATGGAAATAGAAAAATCCATCTTCCCCGAGTGGGAATCGAACCCAGAAACCGTCGCATTACACGCAGATGTTACGCCTCTGCGCCACGACGATCCTCAAAATATTTATAATTAAGATTTCCTTAAAATTTATAAATAAATAAATAATAATTTATTTTATAATATACATCCTAAATTGACTTTTATTCATAGAAAAAGCTTGTGTCTAAATACACTAAACTGTAAAGTAATGGAAATTTACTTACAAAATAACTAAACCCTTAGATTACAGAACAATTAAACATTAGGGAACATTATGGCTTAATTGGCCAGAGCACTTGTACGAGGCACTACCTAAGAGGTGCGAGTTCGAGTCCCGTTCAAGCAATTTAAAAACTTTCATAAGATCAACTTTTAAAAATATTTTAAGTGATTTTTGTTTAAAATATTGTTAATTTTAACATTTCCCTTCCCCATATATACAGCTCTAGTTAAAATAAATTTGCATTATTCTTAAAAAGTGTACTTAAACGTATACCACAGGCGGCCGAGCTCTAGATCACTTGCATTATTTCCAGTTCATTAGCCACACCCGGAAATCGAATCGGCTATAGCCAGATGTGTTAAAGATCGATCAGTTTTTGCTATAATAAGTGATACTTTCATCACAAAAACAAAAGTTCAAGTTCTTGTTGACATTGATACAGCGAAATGTTTAATAAATTTTAATAAATTAATTTAAATTCGTTGGTTATAAAATAAAATAAGTTTACAGAATGGCAATACAGGTGTGGATTTGATTACCGTTTGAGAGAATATTTTAATTTTAAGACATGTCATTCTTATGACAGGTTTCGACATATTTGACAGCTTTTCGTGACGTGACATAAAAAAGTTAACTTACTTAGATACTTTCTAAGTAAAAGAGCACGTGGCGAAGAGATTGTTTTATATTAAAAACAAGAGTATCTACTATTGTGTTAGTGTCTTAACACTAGGTTCCCATGGTCCCTGCAGTTCCCTCTGCCTACCCTGCCTTGTGCGGGATAAAGCGTGAAGCTAAAAAAAAAAAAAGTATCTACTATTTTTGATGTCATTGCTAGTTGAAAATACTTAGCATTCAATGGATTCACCTTACGAATGCTGGGCCTATGGCGTTAAAGGAGAGAAGAGAGAAAGAGGCCCTTTGAAATGCACATTTAAATGAAGACTGTTGAAGTCCAACGCCGCAGCGTTTGCCTGTAAACGAGACGATTTGTGGGTTTGATTCTCATTAGGGAAAGATAGATTTTCCATTTCCATTTTCTTTGCTCTGGCAAGTGTGGCATTGAGTTGCACCACTCTACACGCAATGCCTCGTAAAAGGTGAAAAACGGGGTAATATAATTGTGTTTATAGTAAACTAGTGCCTCGCCCCGGCTTCACAAAAGTACAACGCTGACCCTTCGGTATGTTTTTAAGTTAAACGTTTGCAGCTTGCTTGTGATAAAATATAAAGAATATACAATACATACTTGTTTTTTTAAAAAATAATTAGATCTTTGTATTAGAGGACCGTCGTGGCGCAGAGGCGTAACATCTGCCTGTAAATGCGGAGGCTAGTGGGTTTAATTCCCACTCGGGAACGATTTCTCATTTTCATTTTCTCTGGCAACAAGGCAAAGCGCGGCGTTAAGAACCATCAAGCCAACCTCTACAAGCAATGCTTCGAAACGCGGAAAGCGGGCAATTGAGTGTCTTAACACTAGGTTACCGCGGTTCCTGCTATTCCCTCTACCTACTCTGCCATGTGCGGGATTAAGCGTGAAGCTAAAAAAAATATTTTTAATACATTACAGTGTTATATATTTTGCTATATTCTGTAATATACTGCAGTATTCAATCTTTTCTTGCTGTTCTGAGAGATGTTTGTGCCAAAAAAAAAGAACACATGAACCGGATTCAGTATGACAAATACATATACACTTATAAAATAATGAAATTGTTATAAATATTCATCTATATATTACATAGTATAGTTTTTGTTGTATTTGAATTATTAATAATTAATAGGTAGCTCATTACATGTAATTACAGTCTACGGTCTAATATGAATTGCATAAGCGTATTGATTGAGCATTAAAACTAGGAATTTGTATATCAATTACTATTAAATTATTAATAAACATCCGTGATCCTTTTTTAAATTATATTTATTAAATGAGACTGTCTAGGTATAGTGGTATAGTTAGACTGCAATTGTGGGTGTCAGTTCGATTTCCGTTCGGGGGAATGGTTTTCTAGTAAAATTACTCATGCAACGTAGAGTTTCGCCACTTCTGCAGTATGGAAAATGGGTGGAAGTAGAGGAAGGAGTATCTTAGCTCTAGGTCTCCTGTCTACCCTTTTATATATACTGTACCGTAGTTTGAAAGACTCATTTATAAATTGGAAGAAAAATTTAAAACATTTTAGTAGTAATTTAGTCTTACTAAAGATAATTTTTTTTTTTTTAGCTTCACGCTTTATCCCGCACATGGCAGGGTAGGCAGAAGGAACTGCAGGAACCATAAGAACCTAGTGTTAAGACACTCCGTTACTTAGTCCCTGCTTACTCCGTCCCCACTTTCCGCCGTTTTCGAGGCATTGCGTGTTGAGTGGCGGAACTCAACGCCGCGCTTTGCCTTAGATGCCAGAGCGAAGAAAATGGAAATAGAAAAATCCATCTTCTCCGACTGGGGATCGAACCCAGTAACCGTCGCGTTACAGGCAGACGTTGCGCCTCTGCGCCACGACGGTCCTCACCAAAGATTGTGAGAGTAAATATATTTAAAATATAATTTCAACTATCAAACCAACCGAAGAAGACTGTCGCGGCGCAGAGGCATAAGCGTTTGCCTGTAAACGCGACGGTTTGAGGGTTCGACTCCCACTCAGGGAAGATGGATTTTTCTATTTCCATTTTCTTCGCTCTGGAAACTAGGCAAAGCGCGGCGTTGAGTGCCGCCACTACACGCATTGCCTCAAAAAAGGCGGAAAGTGGGGACGGAAAAAGCAGAAACAAAGCCACGGAGTGTCTTAACACTAGGTTCATATGGTTCCTGCAGTTTCCTCTGCCTACCATGGAATATGCGGAATAAAGCGTGAAGCTATAAAAAAAAAACTATCAAACCATGCCACGATCATCTCTAGTTAATTTAACTAACGGATTCGTTATGCGTTGCCATAGCAACGTGTGAAATATGTCAACTTATACTAAAGTTTATATTGTGAAACTTATACATAGTATATTTTTAGAATTTTGTATTTCAGAAAAACAAAATTAACCCTTATTTGGATTTGAACACGGAACCATCCGGAATCGTTGTACAAGTTAGTCGCACTTAACTGATATTTTTTTTAATTTAAATAATTATAGTCTATTATTTAAAAAAATGTGTCCTTCTACACTAATTTACCATCTAAAAGCTTCATGCTTTACCCCGTCTGTAGCAGAATAGGCAGAGGGAGCCACATGTACTGTGGAGAACTAAAGAAAAGGGAAATGAAATAATACATTCACACTGAGTGGGAAACGAACCCACTAACCATCGCGTTTACAGACAGACGCAGCGCCTCTGCCCTACGACGGTCCTCTCCATTCTCCTTCCTAATATTTATTAAAATGAGTCAAGTTAAATTTCAGCTACCACCAGCGTAATAATATACAAATGGAATGGCGGGCAAAACTCTAAAACCTAAAACTAACCTTAACCTAGTTATATATAATATTGAAGTATTTGTTGCATATGAATGCAAATTGTCGCATGCAAATGCAACGTTTGTATAATAGAGCCCATATAAATGACTCATGTTACAACAAATATGCATATTTCAACATAATTTAAATAGCTTAGATAATTGTACTTAAATATACAATTTTAGCCCCTTCGTGAATATATTTATAAAGAAAATGTTGTAGGTGATGGTCGTGGGTTCAAATTCCGTTGAGGGGAATATATCGAATCATGTTCGCTTCGCTCATTATAAATATAAAAATTAACCGATTCCAAACTTGTCTGTCCGTCTTGTCAAATAAATGTGACAAATTATAAACAGCTAACATTAAATAAAGAATATGATAATAACAACTATATATATATATATATATATATATATATATATATATATAGTTGTTATTATATATATATATATAATGTTTATATATATATATATATATATATATATATATATATATATATATATATATATATATATATATATATATATATATATATATATATATATATATATAGTATGTTTATATACGAGTATGTGTGTTAAAACATATGTATTTATATTGTTTACATGTAACGTATATTTCCTCAATAATTTTATTTATCGATCCCAATAAAAATATGGGAAGTCAATTTTACGTCTTTGTTATCACTTTACGACTGTACGACTATATTAACGTTCACACCAAACCACGTGGGCGTTTAATACATATGTATGTTAAATGTCAATAATTTGTAGTACTTTTCAATGTATTATGGAATTTTTACGATTTGATAACAATTTAGTGCATTTTTCGTCGAATAAACGCGTTAAAGCAGAGCTCTTATCACGTGTCACTAATTTTTTTTATTATATCTTCGTTTACTTCTTTTTTTCCCAATTCCAGTCCAAATAAAGTATCATCCCCACTTTAAAGTATCATCCCCACCATCTGGACACGTGGAACTCCACTACTGTGCGGTTCCGTAGGAACTTTTTTCCACGTACCACACTACTGCGGAATAGCCTACCTGCGGCAGTGTTTCCAGGTCGATACGACATGGGTACCTTCAAAAAACGCGTCTACCTCCATCTTAAAAGCCTGGCAACGCTCTTGTAACACCTCTGCTGTTACAGAGGGCCGTGGGCGTCGGTGATAACTTACCATCAGGTGACCCGACCGTTCGTTTGCCTTGTCCTTCCCATAAAAAAAGTAGATAAAATATATGTCCGTCACTTTATATTATTTTTCATCTCGACAGATTATTTTATTGTATTGTACATAAAAAATGTTATTAAGAATGTAATAGAACCAAAAATGGCGCCTTTTTAGAATTTCGTCAGATTGTTGGTGGGTTTGTGCTCCCCAAGCGCAGAAACGGTTGAATTTATCTACTTATATTTCACTTAATAATATATACTGGTTTTTTTTAATTATCGACCCCTAAATAAAAAAAATGTAACAGTGTGGAAATAATTTATATAGTATTATAATATATCCATAGTAGAAGTCACTAAAATACGATACAGATAAACGCTACGATAACGCTATATATATATATATATATATATATATATATATATATAATATATATATATATATATATATATATATAAATATATATATATATATATATATATATATATATATATATATATATATATATATATATATATATATATATATATATATATATATATATATATATATATATATATATATATATATATATATATATATATATATATATATATATATATATATATATATATTATATATATATATATATATATATATATATATATATATATATATATATATATATATATATATATATATATATGTAAGAAAAATAAACAATTTTCTTTATAATATTTTGATACTGGTTCAATGCCCCTGAACGTCGTCTCAGGTGGTCAATAAGTGCAGATCATCGATTGTAAACTACAATCTAGTTTATGCCCATTATTGAAATCTCTTAACCAGTTCTCTGAGAATTCGTTAAATGTGTTTTTTTAACAAGGTTTTACATTCAATTGGCATTTAAACAACTGTTGTCAATTTTAAACGACGGACGTACATTTGTTTTCTCGGTCTAGGAAATGTTTATAAAAAAAATACGTGTTGGTTCTAGAGTATAGTGTAAAATACAAGAAAACCTTGTATAATCTATGTATTAAATTTTGTGAAGGAAATACTTTGACGTTTTTAACAAAGATGCTATGGATAATATAAAACTTGTCATACCTAAATATTGTTTAGTAATATAAAGAAAATAATTATAAATATAAAAAAATAATTAATATATAAAATAATTAAAAATAATTTTATTTTAAAATGTTGCGTATAAAATATAGGAACATAACAAATAGTTTTTTAAGCATAGAAGTGGGCAGAAGGAACCGAAAGCAGTAGCACTAAAACACTCCGTACTCCACTTTCTGCGTTTCGCGGCGTAATGAGTGGCGGAACTCAATAACGAACTTCTGCCTTGTTGCCAGAGCGAAGAAAATGATAATAATGCATTCACCTCGAGTAAGAATCGAATCCCCAAACCCTTGTGTTCACAGGCTGACACTAAAGCACTGCGTCATAAAAAAATATACAGTTCTCTTTATTATAGATAATATGCACTTAATTTACACGTATTCTATGATTCATTCAAATTCAAATATCAAATTTCAAATTAAAAAATTTCAAATTCAATGCAACACATTTTTGGCTTCACCGCTTTATCCTACACAAATTTCCGTAGGAACCGGGAAAACTAGTGTTGAGACACTCCGTTCCCCACTTTCTGCGTCATAAAACAATCCGAATTCAAATTTCAATTTGAAATTCAGATTTCCAAATTCAAATATCAATTTCAAATTCAGTATTCTCAATTCAAAATTTCCATAATAGACAGTGAAAATGAATGAAAGTGTTCTATAAATTAATGAATTGAGTTGATTTAAATCTTAATTACACATATTAAGACGAAGCCCTTCACAACACGCCCGCTGTAGGAACGCGGAAGGAGCCCACACGTAGCTTCTGTGTGACGTATGTACGTACATACGTACAACTAGACCAAGATAATATAGAGAAATGGATGTGGTAATTTACTTACAATTTAAAAATATTTGTATTTTGTTTTATTTTTAAATTGTTTTTGGCCCTAAACAACGTTTACGAATATATTTTTATATGATTGATTCAATTATCATTTTAATAATGAAATGTATTAAACATAGTTTAGCATATTTTCATTGTATTTTACGCGTGGTATAAATATTAGAATATTATTTAGAATTCTGATGAGGATCGTAGTGGAGTAGAGGCGTAATCTGCCTGTAAACACGACGGCCTGTGAGTTCGACTCCCACTAAGGGAAGATGGATTTTTCTATTTTCACTTTCTTCGCTCTTGAAACTAGGCAAAGCGCGGCGTTGAGTTCCGCCACTCAACACGCAATGCCTCGAAAACGGCGTAAAGCGGGGACTAAGCAACGGAGTGTCTTAATATAGACATAAATTTTATTTAATTTAGAATTATTATTAATAATTTAGAATAATTATTATTTTATTATTTAATTTAGAATTCTGTACTAAAAGATATAAAGATCTCTTCTGTTATACATATGACTAGTAAGTTTTTCAATATTAATAAATAGTTTATACGAGTATAGTGGGCCTAAAACAATATTATTGGTACAGAATTCCATGTGCGTCCAACTGGCTTTTGACTTTGGAAACAAAATAAAACGTGATAATTGAAAATAGTTGGAAATTAAAATAAACTGTAAAACTAAATACAAGTCATATCAATATATTTTCCTACATCCCTTATATAATCCTCGGCTTTTAAGAGCACTTGCGGTATATATATATATATATATATATATATATATATTATATATATATATATATATATATATATATATATATATATATATATATATATATATATATATATATATATATATATTGTTAAAAATTTCAAAAATATATATATATATATATATATATATATATATATATATATATATATATATATATATATATATATATATATATATATATATATCTATATATATATATATATATATATATATATATATATATATATATATATATATATATGTATCGTAAGATGTAGGAGTAAAAGGATTAAGTTTGAAATGTACAATTTAAATTTGAGTACTAAGTTAGGATAATAAAAAAAAGATATGTTTTTCGTTGTATCCCTCGGGTAGGCAGATGAAACATAAAAATTAAAATAATTTTACCTCAATTGGGAAATGAAGCTAAAACTGTCATAAAGTTTAACAGTACGAAGTAAGCAAAACCACGTTCAACGGCTAGCTTAAGTCAATAAATACATACGCTAAGCTAAGTGGTTCTATAAAAAAATAACCAGACGAGACTTATTTGTTAGTTTTTATGCACATTTTGAATGTACTCAGTTCATTTCCTGGGTTGAGCGGATGACATTTAAGACGTTTTAGACGTTTTTTTAATATCGTGCTATCTTTGCATGGTTAATTAATAAATATTTTTAAACATGTTGGTATGTCGTTCGCATTCATAAGATTAATATAAAAAACGTTTTTAATTGAAAAGGTCCTTTTATTTTTTTGAAATTTTTTAACAATTAAAAAAAATAGCCTGTAACTTAAAAATAAGTTATGTCACCCCGTTTTTATAGAAATTTCGAGAAATCATCTTTCAGTGCTTACACACGCTCTGTAATTTCAGTTTTCAGTCAGTCAAGTTTATAATCAATAGCAGTTAGCAACGTCTTCTTGTACAGACTGTGATTTATTGCATGTTTTTTTTTATAACTTCACGTTTTACTCATAGCAGGGTAGGCAGAGGGAACTGCAGGAATTGTGGAAGCCTAGTTGAACAACCTCTCAACAGGTAACAGGTGCTGCAGCGAAAAAAAATGGACCCTAAATAATACATCATTCACGAGTGGGAATCGAACCCACCAACTAGTCGCATATACAGGCAGACGGTACGTTGCAGACGGTATTTGATTTTATTATTATCAGGTCAATTAAAAATAAAGAAAATAACAAAAAAATTACATTTGACAAATAATACTAATTTAAATCATTAAAATTTACCAAATCTTTAATCATATATTTAGTGTCTAAGAAACAACTGTTTCGAATTGAGGTATTTTTTTTTGTTAAATAGTCTATTTATCGGCTATAAGGCTGAAAGGCTATTTCGGCTGTAGGCTATATTATCGCTGCATAATTTTATTACCAATTGATAACTTATAATATTTCACATACTTTATAAAGTTGTATACAATTTTTGAATATTTTTATTTGGTCTCATGGACAAGACTAGTTGTTCATATTTCAAATACTTCATTTCTTAACGCGAACGCGTTCTTTAGTAAAAGCTATATATATAAAAACAAACAAATTTCTAATATTGAGACTAAGTTCGGCGTTGAGTTCCGCCATACCAAGCGCATGTCTCAATAATTGGACAAAAAGTGGGGAACAGAGTGTCTTAACACTCTATCCTTCTATTTACAACGCAATATGCGTAAAAGGGCGTGAATCTGTTTAATAATAAAAACATTAGTAATCATAAAGATATTTTACATACGCCCTTCAATCATATATGCATGTAAGTACTACAAATTCAATTAATACGTTTAATATAATTAATTTATGTCTATATTATGTATGTATATTTGTGCAGTTTTCCTCGTCCTATAATTAACTAATAAATTAGACGTTATTCCAACAATGTTGTTTTAAAATCACTTAAATGAATTGATTCCGATTTCATTATGATAACTACAACCAGCCCCTGGTCTATGATATGATAATAAATTAACATTAACATCGAGCTCTCGGCCTATAAAGTGGTGTATTTTTGTAGGTGCCGACGAGGTGTAATTAATTGTTGGATGGGTTTATGCAATATAAAATATGAAATACATACAATAATAGAGGACCGTCGCGGCGCAGAGGCGTAAGGGTCTGCCTGTAAACGCGACGGTTTGAGAGTTCGATTCTCACTCGGGGAAGATGGATTTTTCTATTTCCATTTTCTCCGCTCTGGAAACAAGGCAAAGCGCGGCGTTGAGTTCCGCCACTCAACACGCTATGCCTCGAAAAAGGCGGAAAGCGGGGAAGGAGAAAGCAGGTACCAAGCAACGGAGTGTCTTAACACTAGGTTCGTATGGTTCCTGCAGTTCCCTCTGCTTCCCCTGCAATATGCGGGACAAAGCGTAAAGCTAAAAAAAATATGAAATATCAACAGTAAATTCTTGCACATTTTGAATGAATATGAATATGTATGAAATATTGGGAATACAATAACCTTTTGACTTATTATCTATTTCTGGTTATCTTTGTAAACGTCATCGGTAAATAAAGATTAATTATGGAAACAACAATGTGAAAATAAAAGAGATTTGTTAGCTTCACTCCTCATCCTGCTCGTACCAGGGTGAGACATTCCTTACACGGTTTTTGACCTTTTGAAGCATTGCGTATTGACAGGCGGAACTTAACGCCACGTTAGCATAGCTGCCTGTACAAAAGTAAGTGGAAATAAATAATCCATCCTTTCCGAGTGGGAATTGAACCCCCAAACCATCGCGTTTACTGACAGACGATGCACTTCTACGTCACGACAGACAATAGTAGGAGATCCCTTTTATATATTTCTTCTTTTTATTTAACTATATATTGCATAACACCATCATGTATAATGTAACCGGTCGCTGTACTCTACATATATATATGTATATATGTATATGATACATATAATGTCAAGGATGCAATCCAAGCTACGCCCAAAAGGAAGAAAGCTATTTGTACACCTTGTATTAAGGGTTAGTGTACTTATTAAATATTTTTAATTAAGCTCACCAGTCGACATTTTTTAAAGCTGAACTGTGGCTTTTGATATATTACTGTTTTTTATGATAAAAAGCAGGTAAACGAGCTAGTGAATAGTCTTTCATAATGTCCTATGGTCCAAGAGTCTTTTAAAAAGGTACCAGCTCGGTTCTTGAGGTTTCCAATGTCATATTATAAGTAATTTTCTTTGAAAATTAAATAATAAGCGTAAATGGCAGGTAATTTAGATATATAAAAATACGTAGTCAATATCCAATTATTTTTCTAGAATTAACTATTTTTAAATTTCATAATTTTAACTTAATTATGACATTAGGTATTATATTCTAGGTTTAGCATAATAGTATATTGCCATGTAAGATGAAAGTAACAAAAATGCCAAATCACAAACTTTGACAATGCAACCTTTTATTATGGTAATGTATTTTTAAAAGGGTTTTACTGTAAAGGCAATAGTTGTGTGTTCGATTCCACGAAAAAATATTAGTTTAATTTACTCTTGTAAGGCAAAGCGTAATTGAGTACTGGTATTCAACGTTATGTCTCGAAAATTGAGTGAAAAACGGGAAACGAAGTGCTTAACGTAGTTTTCTGTACGTGAAATAGCAGGATATGCGGGATAGAGCGTGAATATAAAAAAAAAATCAAAATCTAATCGCATTTAACAAACCTAACCTTAAATTAATTGCTTTTTACCAAACATATTTGTAAATTATGTCTTCATGCTATGACACGAACTATGTGAACTATTTCCGTGCCATTTTACTATATTGAGTTATTTTAATTAAAACACTGACAATGTTTGACTGACTAATGTTTATATAATAATCATACTGTATAGTTTTACTTAAAGACATCATAAAATTTTTAAAGCAGCGGGATTTGAACTCGTGCCTCTTGGAAACCGTTCCAATGCTCATAATATTTGTGCCATTCGTTCTTCATCCCACTGCGTTGAAACTCTTACATGCTCTATACAACTTACTGCGTCGTTAGCATCTCTGTAGGGAGATTTTTACAAATTTCCGAGAATGGTATTTATGTTAAATTTTTCAAACCTCAGTGGAGATTAACATTTTAAAAATCATAAAAAGTATATATTTTTTATTCTATTTAAAAGGTAGATTTCGTCTCCAGCTTATATAAATAATTGTAGTAGACCACATAGGTAGATTTTAAGATTGGTATTCTTTTCAAATGTTTTCTTATATAAGAAGACCTACCTTCTTCTTCTTCGTCTTCTTATACAAGAAGATTTTTTCATTAAATTTGAGTGACAGATTTTAATATTTTTGTTTTTGTTTTTGTTGTCTCTTATAGCTAAGGAGATATCGGTTATTGGAAGTTAAAACTATATAATGGACGATATCAATGCTACCAGGGCCAGTTACGGGGTCGTAAATTAATAAAGTCGTACGTTAGTAAATTAAACGAATTATAATTTCCACGTAATCTATGTTTATCACTTTATCGATTATGATTATTATTGGGAATAGAAAGAAGAAGAAGCTTACAGAGGAAATCCTCTGGCTATTCTATCATTTCCAGGGTATGGTATGAAACTATAACTTTTATGATATGTGATTATTGAACAAATATCACTTTCCAAAAACTAATGAATTTAGTGTAGCATAACTCTCGAGGGTTTGTCGGTTCGATTCTTCACACTGGGGGAGGATGGATTACTTCATTTCTATTTTCTGGCAAAGTTCCTTCTGTCTGCCCTGCTATGAGCGGGATAAAACGTGAAGCTAAAAAAAAAACAGTAAAAATAAATAAAAAACATTGTTAAAGTAAACAATTTGCTTTAGATTTTACCCCAAAGCTTAAAATATTTTCTAGTAATGCATGGAAAATGTCAACGTTTAATCCCCCCTCCCTATTAAAGCAAGTTGGTCAAAGTTCCAGTGTTGAGACACTCTTTTCTACGTAGAATAGAATAGAATAGAATATCCTTTATTGTACACCGATGTGACACATACAAATTAAACTTACAAAAGTCATTAATGTACAAGAGGCGGCCTTATCGCTAAGCCAGCGATCTCTTCCAGGCAACCTTTGGTAGAGGAAAGAATTAGCATGGTAGGGGTGTACAAAAGCAATAAATAAAATAAATACAATACATAAATATCTTACTTATACACAAATAAATAAATAAAAATAATATACATACATAAATATACATGAGGAGAAAAAAAAAATAATTATGATGCAATGAAATGCTCTTTTATTATTTTCTTAAAGGATATAAAAGATTGTGCCTGTTTCGCTTCTAACGGAAGAGAGTTCCACAGTCGAATAGCTTGGACAGTAAAAGAGTTCGTATAGAAGGATGAGGAATGGGAAGGGATTTTTAGCAGTAAGCTCTCTTCAGAACGGAGATCCCGGTAGTGAGTAGAACTTAAAAACTGAAAACGTTCTTTTAAGTAAGGAGGAGATAACGGATTGAACAGGATGTTATAAAGAAGATGAAGAATGTGAGTATCCCTGCGAAGCCGAATTGGGAGCCACTTGAGTTTTTTACGAATTTCAGAAACGTGGTCATATTTACGAAGACCAAATATGAATCGAATGCAAAGATTTTGAAGACGCTCAAGCTTATTAAGTAATTTGTCTCTTTCTTTTAATTCTTACAATTTGCATAGAAACGTTCAATTTTAATCACTCTACGCCTAAATTTGATATTAAATCAAAATTATCAGTTGACAAGAATGTGGAACGACCTTAGTCAATACACATCCGCCCATCGCATTTCTAAAGTAAAGGTCGTATCGTTAGAATCAAAATAATCGTTAATTATTTACATATATTTAATAAATTACCTTGTCCGTATGTTCATGTAAATTCATAGATTGTTGTCAAATATGAGACAAACTTAAATAAAAATATATTGGGTATTTCTAGTTTCTACGATTTTTTTAAGTATAATCCACTCAGAGAATAAAAAATTACTTAAAAAACTATATGAAAATTCATTTTTTTTTTTCGGTTCGCGGGTTTAAATCAAGATGCTTTCAAATTAAAAAGTTCAAGTTTTCTTTAAATATTATTTTTAGTTTTTCCTAATCTAGACTCTATGACTATACCTCTTTGTTTTTGCCTGCCTTTTTGTTGGTTTTTACCCAAAAAAATGGATTTTCTGTTGAGATTGGTAGAATATAGCTATGTTCCAGATAACTGGATAGAAAAATGAATATGATGTACTTTGCGTACGTCATATATTGTAATCTATTGCAGATCTTTTTGTATGTATGTAAATATACCATAATCCAATGCATATCTTTTTTTTTATGAGAAAGGCAAAGCAAACGAAATTTAAAAGTAAAGGTGTTACAAGTTACATTGCGGATGTTTAAAGTGGAGGTAGACTCGCTTTTTTAAGAAACTCATGTCGCATCGAACTGAAAATATTGACACGTTTTTCCATAGTTGTGCAGTACTCGGTTGAAGAGTTTTTATGAAACCGCACAGTAGTGGATAGGTCAAGCAATTCCCAAGAACACTCCTTTTGGTACAAGTGCTAGAGAAAGCACGTGTAAGCGTCTCTACGCAACGTCAAAGTGTCTTCACAAAAAATTGGATCCCCAACAAATCTGCGTATGATGCTGAAAGTAATACTTTTAATAATATAGAAAATTACAAGATGTAGCGAAATTAAGTGGTAGCGAAAAGCTACATCAGCATCAGTAGCTCCAAAGGGCCAGCCTCGAACCGGGTAATTACCATGCTCTCATAGATTACTTGGGTATTGTGTGAGATCACGCAGCTGTATTTCGTCAGGTGAATGATATCTGGATCTGGATATTTGGTTGGTACGATCTATGGGTGAGGGTGCTCATTTGCCATCTTATAATGTAGAAAAAAAAACCATTATAAAATATAGGTGAATCTAGAAATATATAGCTAATTTTTCACACAATTCTTCATATTTAGCTCGAGGTATTTAGGAATCGCCGTGTTTTTATGAGTAAAGCAGCAATTTCCAAAAATTCAAAGGCAAATGCTGGTGATAAATAATATATGGTCTCCAATACTTTAATATTGACGTAACAATGATTATTGTATGCTAATTACTTCATACATATGACTCCGAAATGTAAACTTTAAAAAATATATTGAAGTTTATCGATATTTATTTTGAAACATAAATAATGCTGAGTTTTTTATACAAGTATTTTGGCAAGAAAATATTTATTTAAGACGGGAATTGAACTCACAATCTACGGTATATTGACTGGAACACTCAGTGTAAGTAGTAGTTTTGGGTTTGTAAAGTTAATCGATTTTTAATATACTTTTTGTGATAATTCGTAATCATTGTTACATAACGATTCAAAAAGAGGAACGTTGTGGCGCAGAGGCGTAAGCGTCTGTTTGTAAACGCGACGGTTTCTGGGTTCGATTCCCACTCGAAGAAGATGAATTTTTCTACGTCCATTTTCTTCGCTCTGGCAACTAGGCAAAGCACGGCGTTGAGTTCCGCCACTTAACACGCAATGCTTCGAAAAAGGCGGAAAGTGGGGACGGAAAAAAGCAGGGACTAAAGCAACTGAGTGTCTTAACACTAGGTTCGTATGGTTCCTGCAGTTCCCTTTAGGTAGTAGGTTCAGTCTACCCTGCCATGTGCGGGATAAAGCGTGAAGCTAAAAAAAATATTTAAAATTCATTAGCAACTTACCGCGTTACAGGTGATACTTGAATGAGTTGAGATAGAGAACACTCCTATAAACGATTTGAAATAGTTTTACTGCAGCAAAAATATGGGAAGTAATAATTTAACTGAATCATAAACATTTTTTAAGATTTTCTATACAAAACTTCAAAAATATATGCATAGCTCTGTACTTTTGCCAGTATATGATCAGAGAAAACCTTTAAAAAGGGAATCTAGTTTTAAGACACTCCGGTCTCCATTTGGACTTGAAAATTGGACTTTCAAGACATTGGTGGGTGGCGGAACTCAACGCCGCGCTTTGTGCTGTTCCCAGAGCGAATAACTCATTTCTCGAATGGGAATCGAACCCAAAACCGTCGCGATTATAATCAAACGCTCTGCCTCTAAGACATATTTCATTATATTTAAGTTTCATTAATTTATATACAATTCAAGTAGTTCCTACCAAATGTAGAAACTACCGCGTTCGATTCTAATTGGCTTTCTTTCGACACTAACACTGTAGGGTTACGAAAAATAGAATGTTGCGCGAAGGAAGTGCAACGCCTAATAATTATTAAATATTGATTAATACAACAATTAGTGTTTTAATCGAAGCTGTTATCTTTTATAAAATAGATAGACCGTCGTGGCGCAGAGGCGCAACGTCTGCCTGTAACGCGACGGTTACTGGGTTCGATTCCCAGTCGGGGAAGATGGATTTTTCTATTTCCATTTTCTTCGCTCTGGCATCTTAAGGCAAAGCGCGGCGTTGAGTTCCGCCACTCAACACGCAATGTCTCGAAAACGGCGGAAAGTGGGGATGGAGTAAGCAGGGACTAAGTAACGGAGTGTCTTAACACTAGGTTCGTATGGTTCCTGCAGTTCCCTCTGCCTACCCTGCCATGTGCGGGATAAAGCGTGAAGCTATGTAAAAGCGTTTCAATTGCGGACACATAGAGAAACGAGAAATGGATTGGTGGAAAATATAACCGATGTTTTAATTTCAACAGTTCAATTGATAATTGAGTACAGAAATTTTTCTTCTTCTTTTTATTTAGTGTCAGTTGAGCACAATTCACTTCGCCAATGTTACGTTGACTGGACATTCTCCATTTAACGTTTAACGTTTTTTTTTCTAGCTTCACGCTTTATCCCGCGCATGGCATGGTAGTTAGAGGGAACTGCAGAAACCATAGGAACCTAATATTAAGATAATCCGTTGCTTGTCCCTGCTTTCTTCGTCCCCGCTCGATTTCCACTCGAGAAAAATGGATTTTTCTCTTTCCATTTTCATTTTAAGTGGAGAACACAGTGTCTTAGCATTAGATTCCTAAGGTTCCTGCGGGTTCTTCCGCAAAAATTGCTATAAATGCGATAAAGCGTGGAGCTAAAAAATAAAGAAAATCTATATCTGAAAGTTACTATTATATAAGTATAAACTTCTAATAATTTTCATACTGATACAGGGCTGTAGCTAGGGCAGCATTGGTTACAGGTAGGGCGGAAGTAAAAAAAAAATTATAATTGATTTGCCCTCGAAGCACGGGCCCCTAAATTGATCACCTAAAGTGATATAGGTACATTCAATAGCTTTGCGTAGATAAATAATGTATTTCATCTTAGTTTTGGTATTTTTAAGATAGGGCATTGTGATTTTAAAGTAGGGCATTGCCCCACAATGCCCCCCCCTTAGCTACGGCCCTGGATACTGATCCTACGTAGCAGTATGAAAATTATTAGAAGAGACCGATTTACAGTCCTAACTACTGAGTTAGGGCTGTAAATCGGTCTCTTTTACTGTGAAAAATATATATTAAAGCGACGAAATTATATAGAGTTATGTGACAGTCAAAAATCACAAATTTCTTTTTAAAAATAATATTTCTTACTTATTTATGATTTTTATAGTGTAAATTCACTTTGAGCATAGAAATTTACTTAGAAACGCAGCGTAATTTAAACCCGCGCCTCTTGGCAGCTCTTCAAAACAGCCTAATGAAGAAAGCATGGCTTGACGGCTTCCAAAAGGCGCGAGTTGAAATCCTGTTCCCTTCAAAAAAATTGAAATGATTTGTTTAAAATATATTCTTCACCTTTCACTCGTTTAAAGACATTTTAAGTTTTTGACACTTGTATTAGTTAATTTGGTACAAAATAAAACAAAATAAAAGTTTCTATTGCACATATATTCATTACAATAATATTCAATAATAACGATATATAGTTAGATCATAATAAATATATCTTAACACTATTAAAGCTGGCACAGATTTATAATTGGTTTCTCGCGACGCTAAGTTCTTGTAAGAACGATACATTCATTTAGTAAACACCTAGTAAAGGGGTCGTCATACATTTAGTAGATTATTTTGATATAATTAAAAAACGTTTTTTCTGGAAAAGTATTTTTTTTTGGATGAAAAACATTTTTGAACCGCATTTAAGTAGAACGAATTTTAATATGACATCTAAAGTTAATAACTGATTTTTTAAGAATAGAAATTATGTTTTTAGAAAAAAAAATCAAAATATAGCAATAATTAATAATAATAATAGAAACTCTATAATAAAATTAATAAATAAAAAATGGTTGCCTGTAAAGTGGGTTTTACGGGCGAAAATTTTACGTGACAACGTCTTTTTCTCGGTAGAATATTTATTGATATGAATAATAATTATAGTATAAATTGCACAAATTTTAACTATAGAAAATATATTTTGTTTACTAAAACATTGTACATGTGTCAAGTGATACGCGCAGCGGACCGATCATAGTTCGGTGACAGTTGACACATCGTTACGTTACCTTTTTCATATATGACTCCGAGCCGCAACCTAATTTAAGAAGTTGTCACGTCAAAATACAATATAACAAAATTCTTAACATATATGTAACATGTAGTGCATGAAATAATAATATTTATAGGAACCGTCAAATGCATATAACAAGGCAATTGTGCAAGAACTGCTAATATATTAACAGTTACTTTTTTCCATATGAAATTTAGTTATAAAGCAAAGAAATTGGAATTGAAATAATTATTCTCACCGAGTGGGAATTGAACCTACGAATCATAGCGTTAACAGGCACCTAAAAAATTACACCTAACAAAAGAAATGACTCATTTTCGTTTCTCCGTACTGGTAAGACAAAACGCGGCGTTCAGTTCCGCCACTTGATTCGCAATGCCTAGAATTTGGTTGAGATAAATACGGAGAGAAGAGTGTCATGACATTAAGTCACTACTGTTTCATTTTTATATAATATAAAATAAAAATAAATCTTGTACTATTTTTCGTAAACAGTTTTAATTCAACTTTTCTGTTTCTATCTGTTTCTGTTAATATAAATAAAAAAAAGAACAAAACAATAAACACAATTACTGTATTTAAATGTATTTCATCTTAGTTTTGGTATTTTTAAGATAGGGCATTGTGATTTTAAAGTAGGGCATTGCCCCACAATGCTTCCCCCCCCCCCCCCCCCCCCCTTAGCTACGGCCCTGTATACTGATCCTACGTAGCAGTATGAAAATTATTAGAAGAGACCGATTTACAGTCCTAACTACTGAGTTAGGGCTGTAAATCGCTCTCTTTTACTGTGAAAAATATATATTAAAGCGACGAAATTATGTAGAGTTATGTGACAGTCAAAAATCACAAATTTCTTTTTAAAAATAATATTTCTTACATATTTATGATTTTTATAGTGTAAATTCACTTTGAGCATAGAAATTTACTTAGAAACGCAGCGTAATTTAAACCCGCGCCTCTTGGCAGCTCTTCAAATCAGCCTAATGAAGAAAGCATGGCTTGACGGCTTCCAAAAGGCGCGAGTTGAAATCCTGTTCCCTTCAAAAAAGTTGAAATGATTTGTTTAAAATATATTCTTCACCTTTCACTCGTTTGAAGACATTTTAAGTTTTTGACACTTGTATTAGTTAATTTGGTACAAAATAAAACAAAACAAAAGTTTCTATTGCACATATATTCATTACAATAATATTCAATAATAACGATATATAGTTAGATCATAATAAATATATCTTAACACTATTAAAGCTGGCACAGATTTATAATTGGTTTCTCGCGACGCTAAGTTCTTGTAAGAACGATACATTCATTTAGTAAACACCTAGTAAAGGGGTCGTCATACATTTAGTAGATTATTTTGATATAATTAAAAAACGTTTTTTCTGGAAAAGTATTTTTTTTTGGATGAAAAACATTTTTGAACCGCATTTAAGTAGAACGAATTTCAATATGACATCTAAAGTTAATAACTGATTTTTTAAGAATAGAAATTATGTTTTTAGAAATGGAAATCAAAATATAGGAATAATTAATAATAATAATAGAAACTCTATAATAAAATTTATAAAAAAAAAATGGTTGCCTGTAAAGTGGGTTTTACGGGCGAAAATTTTACGTGACAACGTCTTTTTCTCGGTAGAATATTTATTGATATGAATAATAATTATAGTATAAATTGCACAAATTTTAACTATAGAAAATATATTTTGTTTACTAAAACATTGTACATGTGTCAAGTGATACGCGCAGCGGACCGATCATAGTTCGGTGACAGTTGACACATCGTTACGTTACCTTTTTCATATGTGACTCCGAGCCGCAACCTAATTTAAGACGTTGTCACGTCAAAATACAATATAACAAAATTCTTAACATATATGTAACATGTAGTGCATGAAATAATAATATTTATAGGAACCGTCAAATGCATATAACAAGGCAATTGTGCAAGAACTGCTAATATATTAACAGTTACTTTTTTCCATATGAAATTTATTTATAAAGCAAAGAAATTGGAATTGAAATAATTATTCTCACCGAGTGGGAATTGAACCTACGAATCATAGCGTTAACAGGCACCTAAAAAATTACACCTAACAAAAGAAATGACTCATTTTCGTTTCTCCGTACTGGTAAGACAAAACGCGGCGTTCAGTTCCGCCACTTGATTCGCAATGCCTAGAATTTGGTTGAGATAAATACGGAGAGAAGAGTGTCATGACATTAAGTCACTACTGTTTCATTTTTATATAATATAAAATAAAAATAAATCTTGTACTATTTTTCGTAAACAGTTTTAATTCAACTTTTCTGTTTCTATCTGTTTCTGTTAATATAAATAAAAAAAAGAACAAAACAATAAACACAATTACTGTATTTAACAACATATTTTCTACTCTCATTTTTTTTTTTTAAATTTGACGACCACAGATTATCTAAAGACATTCAGACATACAACAGATACACATTAACAATAATTAATTGTATTAATATAATATAATAAATATACACATTCGTAAATAACAATTTTCTATATGCCCTATAGTTACGAAGATTATTCTAAAATTTAAGTACTGTACTTAACAAAATGGCGTTTGTGGAGCGTTTAGTACAAAATGACGTGAAAAATACAAAACATACTGTAGATGTTATGTTAATAAAAATACTGAAATTTATAAAAAAAATTGTATCGAATAGTCCATGTATGAACGAAGGCCTTTATAGGCTTTGCCTTATTAGGTGGTAGCCTTTATAGGCTATGTTACATTTTTAATAGTTTCTATGTAATTTATTGTACCTGCGGTCATAAGTAACTCGAACTAAATAAAAATTACAAATATATAACAGGGTAACATCTATTTAGAAATATATTTGGTTATTTTTGTATAGAACTTTCGTATTTGTAACATTGGTTTTGTTAACAGTAAACGAGGGTTTCGGGTTCGATTTCCCCGAGAGAGTACATTGTTTCATTGCATTGTTATGATTTATCTTTTTAAAAGTGCTGCTTTAATTTCCAACAAATTAAAGTTTTACGCTCATAGAGCCACACATATACGAGTATATGTATCACACACATATGTATCCAGACTTACGTGTGTGTGTGTGTATGTGATAACATCAATAAACAACAATACATTGATGATAACACGTAATTGAAATACAAATAACAAAATTAACATCTTCATTAATATCTTACATATTATAGTGAAATACATTTTCAACATCATAATCAATTAACTTAAAATGTACAGAAGAGAATAGAGAAAAATCTCTTCATTTTTTCCTGTTTTCTTCTCCGAAACGATTTTAGAGAAATTTCAAGTTAAAAATACTTATAAAAAAATATTACCAATAGCTTCATCTGTGGTAAAACACAAAAAATATGGTTAGGTGCGAGTTGGACTTTCGCACTAACTGTTATGTATAAAGTTCATGATATTAGGTCAAAGTTTATTGTGGATTATATAATATATAAGTATAAAACTTTTTTTGTGATAAACCTATATATGACTTTATATATGACTAGGACCAAAGCATTTTCAGATACGGAAGACAATAGAAAATTTTCAGGTACCGATCCTGAAAAATTCATTGTGTTAATGGAAAAATAACGTCACTGTAAAATTAAAAAAATAAATATAAGCTTTTTTATATATATTATTCCGCACTGAAGACTTTGGTCGTTTTTCTTCTCTATAAAAAAATGAGTTTCTGTCTCTCTCTGTATTGGTCTTTACCTGTGGTTAATGTTAGGATTGACAGTTGCTGACGCACGCTCTACAGAATGAATGAAATTTATGAATGAATGAATGATGTTATCAAATGAACGAATGCCAAAAAACAATACCAAATATGGATAGAAAAATAACAAATTTTATTTACACAGAGAAGCTATTTTTTTTAAACTAAAGTAAATTTAATTCTTAGTATACATTAAAAAACCCGTAAATGAGATACGATTAAGAAATAATAGTTAAAGATCTTAAATAAAATGAGAAAGAAATGACATTAGGCATTATATTTTTTGATCTTTGCCAACAATTAATGTTTTATTCGTAAAGAAATATTTATGGCACTTGTCATATATATATATAAAAATAAATAATATAGATAATTTAGATTTTTCAAATTGGCACATTTGCGCATAGACATATTTTTCAGTTATTTAGTACTATTTGTTTACATTTAAATTCGTAATATACCTCAGTTATTTTTATTTGTTAATTGAAATAAATATGCAATTTAATTAAAATTACTAATTTAATTCTACGAAGTGTATTATTTTTCCAGCTTTTTTCCAGATATAAATCATAGATAATGAAAAAAATGCAAAAACACAATTTGTATAATTGAAATTAGGTTTTGGATATTTCCAAGTTAAGAATAAAAAATATTAAGATAAGGTATAAAATAATTTTAATTATTTATAGTTTTTAAAATTAACACGTTCGCTGCTACTCACTTTGTCATATTTTTATAACTACCAGGCCTATTCGACCTGGTGCATAAACTGGCATTTAAAATAAAATTTGAAATAAAAAGGTGCTTGATATTATATAGCAGCATGTTGAAATATGAATGTATCTACGTAGCCTTAACTTAGAAAAATTTAAACGTGCAATTTTTTATATATATATGCGTTAAAATGTTCCAAATTTACAACTCTGTCAGGGAAAAATACAACTTTGGCGCATTGGCACGAATATAGATACCAGGTTTAAAAGACCTGGTTTAATAGGTAATGTGTTTAGTTAAGACTATGGTATAACTATGTAAAATACACATACATATTATTTAATACTATAAAAAAGCTAGTAGCGAATAAAATCTAATCTTTAATTTTAAAAACAACTTTTCTTGCACTAATTAAGAAATTCTTATAATTTTTTAGATATATATCTAAATATTAACATATTAACAGGAGTTTACCAAAAAAGAGGAGATAGGGCCATAATGGCATTTAATTATAAGCATTTAATAAATAAAAATAATATGTGCAACTATTTATTACCTACATAGTTATATAAGATCTATTATATTTTACAATAATATACAATATAATTATTAATAATAATAATAAATTTCGCGAAAATGGACGTATCAATATTGGTACGATGTCAAGCTTCACTAGGACATAAGCATAAAATATATTGACTTTAAAAAAGCTTATTTATTTAGTAGATTGTAGTCTTTTATGTTGTTCTGTTGTTGAAGTTCTGTACATAATAAAACAATATCAAGAACTTATTATTTTAGAACATTTTCTAGATAAAGTTATAAAGAAATATTCTACAGTTAATATAACGATAAGCACAAAAATCCATATCTACATATAAATATATTTATATACACATATAGTGTTGATTAAAATATTGATAACATTCTTTTTTTTTAGCGTCTAATTATATAAAAAATTAAATATAAGTAAATTTCAAACAACTTTTTCCTGAAAATAATAACACATAAGTTTTATTTAATTAATATAAAATAAATATTAATAATAATAATTTAAATTAATTGTGTACTTAATTTTTTCCTAAAACAGATTAAAAATTAAAAAATACATCTAAAAAATAAACAAATTTTAATATATTATTTATTTTCAATTATTTTATGGAGACAAATAAATATGTACATTACAGTGTAATATAAAACAAGAACATATTTACCCAAATATTATATTTTCTAACAAAATGTATGGAATGGAATATCTAACAATGCGTGAAGAGCTTGAAGAAGCTTCTTCCTTTCTCTGGTGCGGGGCCCATCAACATCGGCACTTGGTTCTTGTGTGTTATTGTTATCTAAAAAAATAAAGTTCTTTGTGTTATTATAAAAAATTGTAGATAAACCTACCCTCAGACGTAAAAAGTACAAAATCAATAACGTTATAAATCTTGCATAGATATAGCTTATAGATGTTAATTAAAATTTCACAGTAAGTGAATCACGTTATACTCATTTAAGAAATAAAAAATCTTAAACGGAAGATAAAGAATTTTCATAATCCAGGAAGTACTGGTTCTTATTTGTATGGATGGTCAAAAAATAATTTTACTTTATAAGCGAAAACTATGCACAGACTTTTAAGTAAAATAAGTATGATTTTTTATTACAACTAACAAGTTAATTTTATTTGCCAAAGTTTAGGTTATTAACCAAAAAGAAAAAAGAAATTAAACTCAATAATTATTTATAATAACCTAATATTGGAGTAATCGGTGCCTAAAGTGCTTGGAAGATTTGAAATAAGTAAAGGCTCTTGTTAAATTTCGTATATAAATAATAATTGTATTATTTTATAAATAAATCTTACTTTACTAGGTGGTTGCATCCACGGTTCACCATCAATTTGCATGGGAAAAGTGCGCTTTGTAGTTATCGTTATGGAACTACACTGTGCTAACCTCCTGCCGGATGCTCGAAGACCTGTTTTTGAAAGTAAAATAATATTATAAAACACAGATAAACATTAATAAAATACTTAAAGAAAACATATAAAAAATTGAGCACACTTTAAAAATCATAAAAATACTAATAAAATGGAAAAAAAAAACCATAAAATTTACATTTTATAAAAAAATACCTGTCCTAACTTGCCCCATGTGTAAACAGTTCTCCAATCCTATTACTTCAATAAGTTTATCTCCGATATCTGTAATTAGGGTTGTATATTAATAGTGTTTCATTTGCGAAATGAAAAATTGCGATTTTGTTGAAATCATTACAAATAAAAGTTTTAAATACAGAGAATATAACAAAAGCTATAAAAGTGGAGGCTTTTCATTATTTTTTTAATATTTTAGTTTCTATTTTGTTTATTGAAATAGTTTGTGATTTTTTTATATTTATAAAGGAGTGTGAAATTATGAATATGTCACTAATGTTACCTTGTTGTGCATTAGGAAATCTCCCTCGTCGGTGTGCTCCACTCGCGCCCCACAAGTTAGACCCGCCGTGGGCGTATGGTATATTTAATAAAGCTACGCCTTGTAAGGCTGGACCTTTGCTTAGCTCTAGTGATGAGCCGTCGCACTAGAAATCCAATATGACAGTGATTATAATTCAACAAGGGAATGCAAACTGAGAGAAACATGATCAGTTTATCTTAGGTTAGATACTCCTTTCTCTACTTTATGTTCAATTATTATATTCGCCGGAATTAATCTACCAATCCATTCGTTCTTTATTGATTAATTAAAATAAAAAAAGATGACTTCATATTGAAAATTTTAACTTTAGTCAATGTTGCTTAAGCATAAAATTAGTTTCAAGTATCATAAAACTACTACGAATTCAAAACATCTTAATTATAAGTATTAGATAGTCCAAGCCTTGAGAAAGGCAGGCTATGTAGAATAATGAGTTGTAGGCTAAATCAATAAGCCTGTGTTCATGTTTGTCTTGGACATTTAGGATGTTAAATAATATTTGATTTTTTTAACTAAATAATTTTTAATTTTCTTTATTATATAAATAGATACGTTAATTTTGTAAATGTCTTTGTCAGATTTAGTTTTGTATTTATACTTAAAAGTTTCATTCTAGTAAAATTATAAAGACAAATACTCTTCTTCTTCGTCTTGGATAAAAAAAAATATAATTATAAATATAATTACCTCAATATCTATATTTTCATGTAAATTCTTGCAACTCGCAGCAAATTGTTCGGACGTAGCGAATTCAAAGTACCACAGTTTGTTTTTCATTCGAGAACTGAATTTGTCGGGATTGCGTTCTCTTTCTGTGTGGAACTTAACGCATATTGCTGCATCCTGAAAAAGATACGAAAAATGAAGTATTTAATATTATTAATAAAAAAATTAAATAAAAAATCAGAGTGGGTTATTTCTGCCCATTCTCCTCTACATATAAAAAGTTAGATTAAAAGAAACGAGGTAAAAATCGAGTAAGATAGTAACTTTTTGGACTGTACACGCTGTAGTTGCGGGTTCAATGCTCGATTGGGGCATCATTTATTTTACCTTATTATCTAGAAAAATCTGAGTAAGTTAATGCAAGTCTTGTTTTGTACTGCTTTTGATATTATGTTCTTATACAGAAAGTAAATAAGCCTATTATTTGTATTGATCTCAAAAGATTACGTTTTTTGTAATAACAATGAATTACTAAAAGAAATTAATTGTTAAATTACTTTAACGTGATAATTATTTGGGGAATCTGAATAACAAAGGAAAAAAGAGCTAAAAATAAAAGAAGGCGAAAAGAAAAATTTTTTAGCTTCACGCTTTATCCCGCACATTGCAGGGTAGGCAGAGGGAACTGCAGGAACCATACGAACCTAGTGTTAAGACACTCCGTTGCTTAGTACCTGCTTTCTCCGTTTCCGCTTTCCGCCTTTTCGAGGTTTATTACGTGTTGAGTGGCGGTTCTCAACGCCGCGTTATGCCTACTTTTCAGAGCGAAGAACATGGAAATAGAAAAGTTATCTTCCCCGAGTGGGAATCGAACCCTCAAACCGTCGCGTTTACAGGCAGACGCTTACGCCTCTGCGCCACGACGCGTCGTGGCTTATATTATATTATTTTTATATTATTATATTATTATATATAGCTTATATTATATTATTATATTATTATATCTTGAGGACCGTCGCGACGGATAATAATATCAAGATATAATAATATTATTCAAAATAATATTAAACTTAAACTTACAACGCCTATAGAAAAATAGTTGTTGATAATGTTGTAAGGTACGGTGGTCGGGTGGGGCGCGGAGTCCGGCATCTGGACGTGTTCACACTGGGAATTAAAAGATTATGTAAATAAAAACCCAGTCAAATTCGAGTCGGATTCATGGACAGAGGGGTCCTTAGAATTTTATTATATATATTTCAATGTATATTATATATTTTCAATTTAAGTTAGTAAGTAGTTCAGTTTATGACAGTTTGACTTTAATTTACACAGCAAGTTTCAAGTTTAAAAAAAAATGCATGTTTCTTATGTACGATCAACAGGAAGTACCCCGTACTTTTGATTATACGATTCTAACTAAACGTCAAGATAAACGTCATAGTAAAAGTTTTTTTTTTAATTTATTCAACGGCCATAGCTTTTAATCCTGATAATAAATGCACATAAGGCCATAGTTTTGGTTATCTTGAATTAAGAAGTTAGGTTTTCTGGTATAAACCTAACTTCCACTCAAAGAGCTTAAAAGTAAAATATTTATTTATGCAAGACGGTCAAACTGTCATTAATTACGAAGAATAATATTTAGATTTAAATGCATTATATAGAAGATTCTAGCTCTAGTGTAACAATTTATGAAGTGTATAAATTTTACTTCAGAGAGGTTTAATAATATAACTTCCATCGATTAATTTATTGCATCAATTTCAGCATTGCGTAAAGAACTTGGCTCCTATTTGTTAACTCAAATTCAACAAAAATTGAACATTAAACTTGGCACTTATTTTCATATTAACTACATAGATAACAATTTTTTTGATAAAATTAAAAAAAAAATTTTACCTCATCTGTGGAATTTTCAACATGTATCTGCCATCGGTCCATCATGACTGTGCTCGCTCGAGCGATCTTATCTAGAATTTTGTGAATAGATTCACCTTCGTACCTTGAATAAATAAATAAATAAATAAATAAATATGCTTTATTCAAATTATTATTTTTCTTCGTTTCTTATCAATAGGCTGTTGTAGCAATAGTTCAGACAAAACTATGTCAGAAAAATATAGTTATAATTTATTGAAAGCAAATCTCACATTGATTTAATAAATGAGTGCAGTCTATGCCTCGTTTCGCTACATGTAGAGGAAAATATCGTGAAACAGTTACATTTTTTAATTTAATAGAATCACGTTATATTCCGTATATAGCAGGGTAGGCAGAAGGAACTGCAGGAGCCGTGAGAACTTAGTGTTAAGATACTAATTTTCTACCTTCGAGGTATTGCGTGTTGAGTAGTGGATCTCAACGCCACGCTTGACTCGTTATCAGAGCGAAAGAAAATGGAAATCAAACATCCACCACGTGGGAATCAAACCCACAACTGTCGCGTTTACAGGCAGAGGCTGCGCGATTGCGCTACAACGCATTTATGATATATTTTTAGGCCTAGCTTCTCATAATATAAGAATTTAAAAACTAAGTTATTTTATTCGTTTGTATATAACAAATTAAAAGAAATATTTGGAGTATTATTAAGATTCTCACCCGCCACCCCATCGTAGACATCTAGCTAAGTCATTGCCTGTACCGAGTGGTATGACGCCTACGGCTGGTTGGGTCTCCATTTGGATTTTATCTATAAAAAATAAACATATGACTTTGAATAACTTAATATAAAGTCTGATAATAATAAGGATTTCTAATGAAAACATATATTACAGCAGCGCAGCGGGATTTGAACCCGCGTCTTGGAAGCCGTCCAAGCGCTCTGGCAACTAAACTATGCGTTCTTCGTCACGCCGCGTCGAAATTCTTATATGATTTATACAACTTATTGTGTAACACTTTGAAAATCATAAAAAATGTTTAAAAAGAACTTATTTCAAACAAGTTAGTTTCCGTCACTTTTTCTATTACTTTACTTTTTCTATTATATTTCAAAGATTTTATTTGTTTTGGCTAATTTTAAACTTGTTTTTTTTTTTTTAATTACAGCTAATCTTATTGTTTATAATTTATATATTTATCTATATATTCAATGTATTCGACGTTTAAGTAAATTATAGTCTATATGCCTATCTGATTTATAAGGAAAATAAAGCAAGAAAATCTCATTCACATACGTCGAGTAACTCTGGTGACTTTCAAGATCTGGAAGATCTGATAGAAAGCCATAATAGTTCATTCAAACTTAAAGAAATAAGTTAAAATTTTATAAGAAGTTCGTAAATTTTCATTGTCAAGTAATAAATATATACTATAGTATCGTAAGTTTCACAAAGTTCATATAAAACCTAGTAACATACAAAATAAATACAACATATTAGTATCTACTGGTCATTTTAATCTATGGTATACACTCACCCATGGTCTCCAAGACCCATCCAACCGTGCCGTCTCCTCCGCAACATATAACTCGATAGTTTCTAACATCCTTAAACATTTGAAGACCTGAAATATTTTAAAAAAGTTAACAACACATATGTAATAGAGAAAACGGAGTGTCTTTAACTTTACTACAGTTTATGCGGTTTCTTCTTTCCGCATTTTTCGAGGCATTGTGTTTTGAGTGGCGGAACTCAACGCCGCGCTTTGCTTAGTTTGCCAAAGCGAAGAAAATGGAAATAGAAAAACCCATCTTCCCCGAGTGGGATCGAACCCACAGGTCATTGCGTTCACAAGCAGATGCTACGCATCTGCGCCACTCCCTAACTCTTAATATTTTAAAGATTATAATTATTTTCATCATTTGGGATAGAAATATATAATTTGTGAAAATTTCAACTTTTTCCATCACAGTTTATGAGATGCAGCCTTGTGACGGATAGATTAGGTAGGCATAATAATATGGTACCGTTTTTACCATTTAAGTACCGAATCCAAAAAAACAGCTTCACGCCTTATGGCATGGAATTATAACGTGTATACGAATATACTAAGTACAACTAAGAACGATTTGGTAACATATTAGTTTAACAATTTCTCACTTTAATAATATATAATAAATAATAAGATTAAAAAATAATGAGCCATCGTGGTGCAGAGGCGCAACGTATGCCTGTAACGCGACGGTTTCCCCAGTCGGAGAAGATGGATTTTTCTATTTCCATTTTCTTCACTCTGGCAAACTAGGCAGAGTGCGGCGTTGAGTTCCGCCACTCAACACGCTATGCCTCGAAAAAGGCGGAAAGCGGGGACGGACAAAGTAAGGACTAAGCAACGGAGTGTCTTAACACTAGGTTCCCATGGTCTCTGCAGTTCCCTCTGCCTACCCTGCCATGTGCGGGATAAAGCGTGAAGCTAAAAAAAATAAAAAACGACACAAAATGATAAAAAATATGAAAGGATAAAAATGATATGAAATTATCGTGTAATACGGAATGTTACTAAATATTTTAATTCTAGTTTCTCGTAACATTAGATTAAGCCTAAAGGTTTTAAGCTTCTCGCTGTATTACAGGATCTCGCATATTGCAAGATAAGCTGAGGTACCTAGTATTAAGACAGCCCGTTTCCAAATTCTCACTTATTTTTTGACACATTAAGTGACAGAACTCAACGCCATGTTTTATAAATACCTTGCATCGGCCCTCCTTTTGCTATATCATGAACTTGTCGAGGATTTAGAATGTACTGAAGTTTCCTTAAAACCCTTGATCCTTGTCTTCCGCCAGATTTTGGATTAATGAACACTAGCAAAGGACAAGTTCCCTCTGGTGGAGATATTTGGAAGGAGATAGGTGGAGCTCGGTGTTCTTTTTCTTTCTTCTCTTCTCTTTTTTCTTCTGTTGTCGCTGCGATGGAGATGGGAAGGGAGAGAGATATTGGTAGAGTTTGCTGTAGAAGAATAATACGTCCAAGTTACATATAAATAGACTACAAAATAATTTTTATATTATTATTTTTTTTATATTTATTTTTATACAGGCTGTGGTTGGTACAGGGACCTTTATTTAAAGAATAATTAGAAACTAGCCTTGAAATGCCATTTGTTAATTATGACGCAAGCGTACACTATCCTCTCAGAGCGAGAAAGAGATGTTTCTCATTCAGTTATTTCTTTGAACGTAAAGTGGCAGATTGACACCTTTTAATAATATTTTTGTAGCACGAGATCTTTACGTCAGTCGTATTCAATGATGGCTACCTCACGCGTTACGCAGCACGTATAAATATCGTGAAATGGGAAAAATTATCCTGTTCATAAACTATTGATAATCGTTAACTAGTTTTTCATATATATATATATAGATACACCTTAGCTTGTATACATTGACTATGTAATAATTTTTAAATTATTTTTATATTCAATAACATGTTAGCCATTGGTATAGTACTAAAAAAGGAAAGATATGTTTTATAAGCTTTTCTTAATCAGTCAATTAGTATATGAAAGTCAATTAATTAATATTTACTCACAGCTTCGCTGCAGTGCCTGTGCGGTAGAGACCTCTGCCGGTCCAGAACTAGCGGACGTATTGCGGTAGGCGGTAGTATGTGTTTGGCGTGACGCCCCAAGGAACAGGCGCCTCCCGCACTACCTACACATCGGTTGTGGAGCTGCGGGAAGGGAACTTAGTGCTATAAATTTTATCATAATATAGAATTGTCTTCTTTTTAATTAAGGCGTTTGTGCTTGTCAGTTGAGCACAATTCATTTCGCCAATGTTACGTTTAATGGAGAAAAGAGTGATAAATGAGTGATTTCGCCAATGTTACGTTTAATGGAGAAAGAGTATATATATATATATATATATATATATATATATATATATATATATATATATATATATATATATATATATATATATATATATATATATATATATATATATATATATATATATATATATATATATATATATATATATATATATATGTAAATAACATACTATGTATGCTTTGCCGCTTTATGTACATATGTATGTACATAAAGCGGTAGTGCAGATTGCAAGCGCGATATTTTTGGGCTTTTTCATCTTGGAGAATAACTAGAGACTTAAACAGAGTATATTAAATAAGCAGTAGCGTATTATAGCATTAAAAAAAAATAAACTAAACGTGTAAACTTAAAGACGTAGTGATTTATCACTTTGCTCTCAAAAATAACAAAATAAAAGGAAAAAAATAATTGTTTCCCTAAAATTAGGTAACAAGTTTTTTTCTTTACATCTCTTTCTACGGCGTTGAGTTCCGCCACTCAACACGCAATGCCTCGAAAACGACGGAAAGTGGGGACGGAGTAAGCAGGAACTAAGTAACGGAGTGTCTTAACACTAGGTTCATATGGTTCCTGCAGTTCCCTCTGCCTACCCTGCCATGTGCGGGATAAAGCGTGAAGCTAAAAAAAAAAAAAAAGTTTTTTCTTCATGTCCATAAGGTTCCCACAAATTAAAGCATAAGTCGCAGAATTTCACATTTTCTTTAAATTATCACATAAAGCTACATATACTTAGTCTTGCCATAAATATTGTTATAAAGAAAAGCACGATTTTTTTTTATACGTAACATTTATTCCTTTCATAGTGAGTTAGTTTAATACATCAATATATAACTATTAAAAATATACAATGTTTATTCGAAGTGGTCCCCATTGGCTGCAATACAGTCTTTTAAACGTTGAGGCCAGTTATCAATAGCAGCACGAACTCTTTCTAGAGGAAAATTCTTCACTGCCAACCGAATGGATCGTTTTAACGACTCCAAATTATCATGGCGTTTAGAGCAAGCCTTACTCTCTAAAACTGACCATAAATCATAATCCAATGGATTTAGGTCAGGACTTGACGACGGCCAGTTTTCAGTGCTGATAAAGTCCGGAACGTTAGTTTTCAACCAAGATTGGGTGGATCGAGCTCTATGACCCGGTGCCGAGTCTTGTTGAAAGCACCATTCTTTGTTATTGAACATGGTGTTAGTTAAAGACTTAACTACCGTCTCAAGAATGGTATTTTGATAAACTTGTGCCGACGTTTTAATACCTTTTTCACAAAAATATGGCTCAGTCACCCCTTCATAGCTAACACCCCACCAAACCATCACTGAAGTGGGATAATGCCCACGTTGTACTCTGTTTACTAATTGCGAAGCTTCTTTAGAGCTTCCAGCATAAATACGGTCATTTTGTTTATTAAAATACTGCTCAATTGTAAAAATTTTCTCATCCGTAAACAAAATTTTTTTGTGACCTCCCTTTGCGTACCGCTTAAGTAGTTGTTTGGATTTTACCACCCTATTCTTCTTTAAATTATCAGTTAAGAAGTGACCAGTACGTCTCTTATAGGCTGCAAGTCCTAAGTCATCTTTTAATATACGCGACATGGTTCTAGGAGCTATCTTTATCTCCCGAGATAAAATCTTTTGCTTACGGACAGGATTTCTTCGAATTCTTTCCCTAACTGCTTTAATCACCTTTTTCACACGAACGGTACGTGGACGGCCAGATCTTTTTCTGTCACAAACAGAGGAGGTATCATTGTACCTATCAATAGCCCGGTAAACAAACATTTGACTAATACCAAGCGGGTGGAGGGTTTTAAAAATTGCACTTTTCTCCATACCTACTTTATGTAAGGCAATCACAGCGATTCGGTTCTCTTTATCACCCCACTCCATTTTAATATAACAAAATATTTAACAATATAATGGCGCGAAAATAAGAAAACACATCAAGCAATCATATAAAAATGACAGATTCCAAATTCAAACGTAATATTTTCTTTTTTTGAATAGTAACAGTATTTATGGCCAGACTAAGTATAAGTCAGTACTTACAGTGATATGACACCATCGGCAGTGTAGACCTGTTATTCCATTATAGCCTTTTATCTTCTTCCGACATCTTGCACATTTCCCGTGACAGTTTCCTGAAAGATTAAGTATATATAAATAAATATATATAAATATTAATATATATTCATATATTTATATATATATATATATATATATATATATATATATATATATATATATATATATATATATATATATATATATATATATATATATATATATATATATATATATATATATATATATATATATATATATATATATATAAATAAATATATATAAATATTAATATATATTCATATATTTACTAATAATACAATAAATCTAATAAATTTAAATCATTTAACAGGTTACACTCAGAAACTATAGGTTTAAACTGAAATAATATACCAGTTGCACTTGCGGTTAAAGTTATTTTGTTGAATTAAAAAAAAAAGAAAAAATCAGATTATGTCTCGCTGAGTTTCTTGCGCCGGTTCTTCTCAGGTCTGAGGCATTAACTTTAGCGAACCCGTGGTAACTTAAACTATTTGACGTACAAAAAATGAAGCATGTACTTCTTATTTTGAACAAAATTGTTTGAGTTTGACGTCATATAACGAAATTTATTCCAGTAAGAGAAAATAGTATAAATCCCTAAGAAAACTCACCCTCTACCCAGTGGTGCGCGAGCGTGGCGGGCGCTCGTCGCGACTTCGAATATGTCGCGATACAAGAAGCAGGCGCGCGCTGTACGCAGCGCTCGTGCACCGTGAACTTACAAACTATGGATATATCATTTATATTACATAATTATAATATAAGATTATATAATTTACCAGTTGAAAGCTTCATATATATATTTTTTTCGTACCTTCACGCTTTATCCCGCACATGGCAAGGTAAGCAGAGGGAACCGCAGAAACAGTGGGAACCTAGTGTTAAGACACTCAGTTCCATGTTTGTTGAGGTTCAGTCCTCACTCGAGGGACATTTAATAAAAAATATTAAAAATTTGAATAAATTGCAGTGGGATTCGAACCCGCGTCTCATGGATACCGTCGAAAGGATAGAAGAGTTATTTTATTTCCTCCTTTGTAGGCAATATTTTAATATTCGATGGAAATTAAAATATAAGCAAGTTCTCTTCACAAATAAATATTTATTTCTATATAGTAATTACGGCGTTTAGTTCCGCATGCAATGACTCTGTCCGAATATTTATTAGGCGATTACTAAATTATATTTATTTTTTTATTTTTTTATAGCTTGAAGCTTTATCCCGCACATGACAAGTTACACAGAGGGGACTGTAGGGACCATTGGAACCTAGTGTTAAGACATTGTTGCTTCGTTCCTGCTTTCCGCTTTTTTCGAGTTGCCAGAGCGAAGAAAATGAAAATAGAAAAATCCATCTTCCCCTCATGGGAATCGAACCCACAAACCGTTGCGTTTACAGGTAGACGCTACGGCTCTGCACCACGACGGTAATATGACTAAAATAATATAGAAAGCAGTGACGGAGAAAGCAACAGAGTGTCTTAACACTAGGTTCCCACGGTTCCTGCAGATCTCTCTGCCTACCCTGCCATGTGCGGGATAAAGGGTGAAAAAAAATATATATAGAAAAGAAAACTACTTACATATACAGCAAAGTCCCTTCTTCCCCAAACCGACCAGCATGTTCAAGCAGAGATTGCAGTAAGCGGGTCTGTTGAAATGTTTCAGACGCCAGGCGTGTTCTCCATCTTCCTTTACATTTGTGTCCAGACCCAACAATACTAAGAGAGGTATTGTTGTCATACTGGAATTTAAGGATAACTATTGTAGTGGCGCAAAAGCCTAGAGTCTGCCTGTAAACGTGACAGTTCGCAGATTCGAATTCCATCAGGGGAGATGAATTATTTATTTTTCAGCTTCACGGCACGGTAGGCAGAGAGAGAGAACCATAGGAACCTAGTATTAAGACATTCCGTTGCTTGTCCCTGCTTTCTCCGTCCCCGCTTTCCCTCTTTTTGAAGGCATTGCGTGTTGGGTGGCGGTACTTAACGACGCGCTTTGCTTAGCGCGCTTTGCTTAGCTGCCAGAGCGAAGAAAATTGAAATGAAATTTTCTTCGCTCTGGCAACTAGGCATGCGCCTCGAAAGGTGCAAACAGAGTGTCTTCCATCCGATCCTGCAGTTACTTCTGACTAACTTGCTATGAGCAATATAAAGCGTGAAGCTAACATAATTTAATTTAAAGTTTGTAACATTATTATTATTTTTTTATATTGGAATTAGAATCAGAATTGTGACAAACCGGTTCTTCGTGTTCTTGTGGAAAGTTTTTTTGAAATATATTTCTAAGCTACTTAGTTTTTTCATATTTATCTTTTAAATTATCTTTTTATTTATAACGAACTGACCAGGAATAGGATTAGAGCGAGCTTATATGCGATTGAAGTAGGAGCGAGAGGTATAACAGTGAAATCTCTCTATACTTTACTAAAAGATCTCGGCCTGTCTAGAACTATCACAAATTCATTTCCAGAACGAACTTGGAAGACGGCTTTGGTAGAATCATTAAAAATTTAGTTAGGTAGTGGGAGGAGCTCGGACTGTGAAGGTGAGCGTTAATGCATTTTAAAGGGGCCCTTTAAAACCTACACTTGGGTCGCAAGTTCCAAGCGCTGATCGGAGCTACTCTTCCTTCAACGCGATGGGCCCGGCAACCGCACGGTAAATCCATGGAACGCTAAGTTGTTTCTTCTCTATAGACGTTTATATGATTTATCGCGTTATAAACGAAGCGAATAATATCAATCGTATTATATTTTCTTTTCATATGTTGAAAAAACGCAATAATTTTGTCATAAATAATACAAACCCTCCTCTCTTCCATTCGTCAAGGGACACGGTACCGTCAGCGTCGTAATCAATCTCTACCATCATGTCTTGTAAAATCTGTAATCGATAAAAACAATTATAATACCAAAAAAGCATGAGGATTCTCCGGAGAGCATGTATGAAGAGGCTAATGACAGTGGACGAGGCGAAAATGTATGCAGGGACCGCAGCGTTTGGCGCTACGTCCTCTCTGACTACCCCGCTAAGGATAAAGTATGAAGTTCTTTCAATATAACCTGCTATACTAGTTTCATTTTGAAGCCCTATTAAATAAAATATATTGAGAACAACTCATCATATATTATAAATAACAACTTATATATTTATTTTATTACAATATATCTTTTACAAAACAAAAGTTTAAGGTAAAACCTCAAAGAAAGATCTGGGATCTGCTGGGATTGAATCCTCCTTCAATCCCAGCAACTCCATTCCCACAACAACAATTTTCTAAAAATGCCTCTTTTTCGCACCAAATGCCATGGAGATTCTTTCACTATCAAAACAGTGAAACTCTGGAATGCGTAGCCAGAGAAGATCAGAAAATCTCAGGCAGTTGGTATATTTAGGAGTACGCTTAAAAAGTACTAACTTAATCAGTATTCTCTATTATTATATTTATGTTAGAGATGAATTTGTCATTTGCATTTTCTTTGATCTGGGAAATACGCAAAGCGCGGCGTTGAGTTCCGCCACTCAACACGTATTGAAAAGTCGGAGAACGGAGAACGGAGTGTCTTAACGATTCCTGCGGTCATCTACCTACCCTGCTTCATACGGGATAAAGCGTGAAGCTTAAAAAAAAATTCTTAAACACTACTTTCCAAATTAATAAAATCTTCTTAAAAGACTACAATTCTTTAATTTTTAAGTACTGACCGGTCGCAGTTCCGAAGTCTCCCAACCCAAATATTCGGCCACAGTCATCATTTGGTTCACTATGCAATCCATTTCGTTTGTATCCAAAACACCGTTGCCATCCGTATCGTAGAGGCGGAACATAACTGTAAATCAGTATAGAGATTTAATTAAGTATTTTCGCATTAAAAACTTCATCATATGATGCTATTATGATATAGCTGGAATTTTATTTTTAATTATTATTAGTAAGTTTGTACTTAAATAATATTTAATATTCTATAATAATTAAAATTATTAATAAGATGGTTATAAGAGGCGTAGCATCTACCTGTAATGCGATGGTTTATGAATTCGATTCCCACTAGGGGAAGGTGAATTTTTGTATTTCCATTTTCTTCGCTCTGGAAATTAGGCAAAGCGCGGCGTTGAGTTCCGCCATTTAATATGCAACGCCTCGAAAAGGGCGGAAAGCGAGGACAGAGAAAGCAGGGGCTAAGCAAGGTTGCTATGGTTCCTGCAGTTCCGGGATTCTCTGGCATTTACGGGATATAGCGTGAAGACAACAAAATAAAACAAAATAGATGGTTATGAGTTCGATTCCCACTCACAGCAAGTTTCTACGGCCTAGTAACGATGATAAACCGCGGTGTTGAACTCCGCCCATCAACACGCAATGTTACGAAAAATTAGCAGAAAATGGGCAACGGAGTATCTTAACACTAAGATCTCTTATGTCTACACTGTGTGTCTGAAAAAGAAGCATAAACCTATATATTTTATATACATATATATTATATTAAATACATACACTCTAATTTATCCTCCGGTCTCCCAGCTTCCAGTAAAGACAGGTAACATACAATGTCCTTTAAGGAGACACGTGCCGTGTGGACCTCTAGCGTGGACGAGCGCCGCATCAGGTGTTTAAAATCTGAAAATACATATTAAAAAAAAGCAGGCAATTAGTAGTTTTACGAACTTTCTGCGGCAAGGATGCTTGGATCTTAACTTTTCACTTACTACAAGTTAAGTCTAAATCTATTCCTGGTCAGTTCATTGGTAAGTTTAACAAAGTGAAAACGTAAGTGTAAGGGTAAGTGTTTTGACATGTAACCTTACATTTTTTTGTGTGAATTTCAAATTTGAAGAAAAAACAAACAATAAAGCCATTGCGGTACAGTAGTTGGATTAGTGTTTAAATAAAACGTGGTGTATGTGAGTTCAATTCTATTTGCGGGTATGAAATATTTCCATTTTCTCATAGTAGCAAGGGTAAGCGAGGAATAAATATACGCTGCATGATAGGCTGTGTCCGAAATCTTCGTGATTTTTGTTAAAAAAAAAAAAAAAAAAAAAAAAACAAAAAAATGTTTCGAATAATCGTTTAGAATATATTGTAATTAATTATTACCTTCAATTTTAGTACTTTGATTGACGCGTAAAGAATTACTGCTTTTCCTACTAGAGTTGCGCGACATCTGGCTGTGACTCGGGCTGGTCTCCAGGCGACCGAGGCATAGTTCATGAGATGAGTACGAGGGGTGGGTGGTGACGGAGAACATCGGGTGGACACTACCTGTAATGTCATATAGAAGTATATCACACGGTTCTTTAAAAGTAAAAATTTGAAATATTTGTGTAATTTGGAGTGCATATTAACAGAAACACTTGATATTATAATTTTTTGTCTATGCGTCTGTATACCGGGCTTACCTTCAGAATAGGTCAATTAATCTTTTTGGCACTTCCACTTTTATGGGAAGATAAGAGGAGGTTGTGGAGTAAATTTACTTTTATTTCAGAATTTCTATTATTTCATTGATTTTTTGAAGTAATTATTAAAATAACATAGTATGTATTGTATAAAAAAATTGGCAAGCTCAATATATTTAAAAAAAATAATATTGGATAAGTACCAGTTCTACTTCTTGATCCTTTGTCACTACCGTCCACTGAGTCACCGGAACCCTTGCCCAGCTGCTGTAACCTTTCAGCTAGCCCATGGATCTTGGAAGCTAAGCTGAGTTTGCCCTAAGTAAATATGTTATGTTATAAAATTAGAGTTTTATTACAATTTTTACAATTTAGTATTAGTGTTGAGACACTCCGTTCTTTATTTTCTATACAATTAAGATACATTGCATGTTGAGTGTCGAAGTGTTAACAACAACAATAAGTTGTAACAAGCGAAACATTTTTCGACAAAGCTTTATAATTGATAGATTATACAAAATTATTAAACTAGACGCGCTTAGGGGTAGGGTAAAAAGAAATTTTGATAATAAACAAAAATAAATTATTAATCTTCTAACTTTAAAATTTAAATAAAAGTAGTTTTAGGGAGTATTTTCAAAGAAATATAAATTAAAAATACCGATTGAACCTTACTTGGTGATCAGCATGAGCTGTGACCGCGGCGCAGGCGGTGGTCGAACTAGCCGCTGCCATCTCGCGCAGCGCCGGCCTCTTGTCTCTCCGGACAAAGGAGAGAAATAGATGCCTATGAAAGAATTGAAATTGAATAAACTTGGTTAAGTAATATAATATATATTTAGTTACTTTTTTTATTATTTTTAAAGCGTTAATCCATACTGATAATATACGCTTGCACGGTTCACAAGAGTTAAAGTATTTCTAAGAATACTTTTAAATAAATTATTATTATTTGAAGTTTAACAAGCTCCTTAGTAATTTTGATATCCAGGCTTATTAGCAAAGAATAAGTTAAACTTTTATAAGAATATATGAAGGCATTGTTACATATATGTTTAGATCTAACCACGTTTGTTTATTTTTTTACTTAGGTTTCTTTGAACTGTCTTGACTGACTGACTTAACAGCTACAATATAATGAGGTTAAGAAATAACGGAATAAAAAGGTACACATTTACAAATTGACAAAGTTGACACGCAATTCCTTAGTGTAAGAAATAATGTTATAAGCTTAGCGATAGGACATACCGAGATAGTTCATCCGGGGTGGTGACTTCGAGGAAAGTGTCCAAAAACCACCGGAAGCCCTCATAGTCGATATCCTGAAATAGAAAAAATATAATAACTAAAAAAATACATAAACCAGATTTACATTCGAAATAAATTCGAGGGCCGTCGTGGCGTAGAGACGTAAGCGTCTGCCTATAAACGCGACGGTTTGAGGGTTCGATTCCCACTCGGGGAAGATAGATTTTTCTATTTCCATTTTCTTCGCTCTGGAAACTAGGCAAAGCACGGCGTTGAGTTCCGCCACTTAATACGCAATGTCTCGAAAACGGCGGAAAGCGGGGACTAAGCAACGGAGTGTCTTAACACTAGGTTCATATGGTTCCTGCAGTTCCCTCTGTCTACCCTGCAATATGCAGGATAAAGCGTGAAGCTAAAGTCCTACAAATTATTCGGTGATGGAGTTCGGTAATTGGGCAAATCTGTAAATAATTTAAGTATGAAACTTTTATCCACAGTACTTTAAACTACATTTATAAAATTAGTATAAAGTATGTACCCAAACCGCTATACATTTTCGTTCAGTGTTTGACAGACATACAACTGAACCTAGTCAAAGTAGAAAGATACAAATTTTTAGGCTACCTACTAAATGTAGGGGAGAGTGACTAGATGAAACTTTCATTTCACCTTTTTTTATACAAAATGTTGCCGAGACGAGATCATTTAGCTCGTACTGTCAAAAAGTAATCAGGTCTCAAGTAGAGCCAAGTTTCTAGCCGTAGGTGCCAAATTTCTTAAATTTTTAGTAAAAAAATATTACTATTATTAAATATTTGTCTTATTCGTATTATTAATTGCTTTATGTCAAGGACGAGTAATTGCACAAAATAAAGACGAAAAAAACTATTAATTGAATTTTAATTCCCTTCCTAAGATGGTAAAAATTGATAACTTATCTTAATTTAGCTGAATTAAATAAATAATTTTAGAAAAAGTACTAAATGAAAACGTATAAAAAATTTAACACATTTAAGTAAATGTGATTAAATGGTAATATGTTTTCTTTAAGTATTTTTTCTATTTATATATTATCATTTTAAAAATTATAAATAGTATTACTACAAATTATAATTAATGTTAACACTTATGAAAAGAAAAACATTTTTTTTATAGCTTCACGCTTTTATCCCGCATATTGCAGGGTAGGCAGAGGGAACTGCAGGAACTATGTGAACCTAGTGTTAAGACACTCCGTTGCTTAGTCCCTGCTTTCTCCGTCCCCGCTTTCCGCGTTTTTCGAGGCATTGCGTGTTGAGTGGCGGAACTCAACGCCGCGTTTTGCCTAGTTTCTAGAGCGAAAAAAATGGAAATAGAAAAATCCATCTTCTCGGAGTGAGAATCGAACCCTCAAACCGTCGCGTTTACAGGCAAACTCTTACTCCTTTGCGCCACGACGGTCCTCAAGTAAAATATTTCAAATTATAAATTCATTTTACTCGAATATGTATAAAATACTTAGAAAAGCATCCACATTGAACGTCTCCAAAGCTTCTTTCTTTCTACATAAGAGTACAACCCACGTAAGTTCCCTTCGAAAGTACTCTACAATATACACAAAAGCCCCGTATAAGCTCGAGTCTTTAAAGTTGCAATGAATTCTTAGAAAATATAATATTGTATACAATTTTTATTAAGCACCAGCCACCGCCTTCCATTCTGTTTAAAGTGCACTTTATGACTCTTGCCTGGTACACTAGCTATTGTCAAGGTAATTTAGGTAAATTTTTAAGATTTTTAGGTTCACGCTTTATCTACAGCAACTATAAGGACTTAGTGTAAAGCGTGAACCTAAAAATGATAATAATTTAGTTAAATTACTATTAATATTTGAGAACCGTCGTGCGCAGAGGCGTAAGCGTCTGCCTGTAAACGTGACGGTTTGTGGGTTCGATTCCCACTCGGGGAAGATGGATTTTTCTATTTCCATTTTCTTCGCTCCGGCAACTGGGCAAAGCGCGGCGTTCAGTTCCGCCACTCAACACGTAATGCCTCGAAAAAGGCGGAAAGTTGGGACGGAGAAAGCAGGGACTAAGCAACGGAGTGTCTTAACACTAGGCTCGTATGGTTCTTGCAGTTCCCTCTGCCTACGCTGCTGTGTGCGGTATAAAGCGTGAAGCTATAAAAAAAAATATGATTTTTAGATTCGCGCTTTATCCCCAGTAACTATAAGGACTTAGTGTTAAAACATTTTGTTCCTCGTTTTGTACATATAATAGATATTATTTTAAAAGCCCTAAATATGTCATTTATACCTATTTTTATTGTACTTAAATTTAAATATGATTTTATTATATTTTACTTTATTTAATTATTATAACTAATCTTGATTTATTTGTTTGTAATTATATTTAATTAACCTTTGCAGGTTTAAGCTTTTTTATATGCTGTTAATCGTTTACATCAAAACGATTAGCCCCACAGTATCTGTTGAGGTCAGTGGTTGCACACCTATCACGTGAGCGAAGCCACAGGTGAAAATGTTGATGACATGGTTTTAATTAAAGCTTTTTGCATTCTTAATTTACATATATATGTATTTCCTTAGAAATCGACAAAAGCTACGTAAATTATAGGTAGGTACTTCAAAAGATACGTAAATTAAAAGCTACGTAAATCATAGGAACGTTACGTAAGTCAAAGACACTTAAGAAGTTACGTAAATTGTAAGTACTTCATAGAATAATAGGTACTTAAAAAAGATTGTAATTTATAAAGTATTGGTAAGTATTGATACTTACGAATACTTACTGTACAAGACAGAAATGAAAATTACAACTTTCGACCAAATTTGGGAGAAGACAGGCACGTTGAGGCAATCTTTGCAAAATATTTCTTTTCAGCATTACCTAACAGGGTAAATAAAGGAACATAGTGACAAGACACTGCTTTCATCGTCTTCTGAACAAATCCAAGACTTTGCGTCCAATTTGCTTGAAATATTTTTTACATACATATTTTATGTGAAACTCTACATATTTACGATATCTAGCCCTATTTACGAGATGCAGAATACAGAAAAGATATAAAAATAAACATCCCATCGTAACGAGCAGACGCCCTGAATATTTCTATTCGCATTGAAAGCCCGTTGCCTAGTAACCGTTGCTAGGCGACACGCCATCTTTGAATCTAAGATTATTGCTCTGTTGTCGGCGCCTGAAAAATTTACCGATTAAGTCTCTATAGTGTAGTATATTAAAAATGTATAATAAGAAATTCTTTATTTATTTTGTTAATTGTGTTTCTGAAATAAAATTTTATTGTTATTTTATTAATTTTATTTATTTTGAAATTTAAGTAAAAAGTGAGAGAGGAGATAAAAAAATATAATAAATATTTTATTAAACACAACGTTGTCATTGATTAGGGTTCCGTTATTTAAAAAGTTAAAAAGAATAGATAAAACAAAATGGCGCCTACTTTGTCATAGATATGTTTAAAGAATTTTAGATACGAAGATTAAAATATATCCTGTAACAAAGTTTTTTGTTGTTACAAAACTCTTCTAATCGTTAATCAAATTGATTAATGACTAACTCATTCCTAAACTTTTGTAACTTTGGAAGTATTCAGGATATAAAATGAATGAGATTTCATAATTATTATTTCAAAATGTCATTATTTGTCAGAAATAATTATTGTTGACATTATTAGGGTTTCGTAATTCAAATAGAACCTTATATTTAGGTTAGGTAGGTTAGGTAGTAGAAGAAACCTTATATTTAGGTTTAAAAACTAAAAAAGACGATTTTGTAGGAAAATGAGCTAAAAGCCACAAATATCTTTTTTAGTTTAATTTATTACATACACCAGACTAATAAAACCTAGTAAAAATCTCTTATACTATATATGATCATATATTGACATACGGAACCCGCGGTACGCTAGTTCGACTCGCACTTGACCAATATTCTTTTTAAAATAATTATTTATTTCTTTCAAAAGAAACAAAATTTTCTGAAAAAACTCAATCAAAAATTTTAGTAACCCTCAAAACAAATTCTCTGAACGTTGAACAATTAATATTTATTGTTTTTTTTTTAAGATTAAATAAATCTTAAGTATGAAGTAATATACTGATAAGTAAGTCGGGGCTAAAAATCAATGTTATCGAATCAAATAAAATATAAGAGCCGTATTGTAAATAGCTGTATTTTCCATTATTTCACTTCCAAGAAATGCTATTCTGGGCAATGTGTAGGTTTTATTCAAGTACTTACTATAATTACTATAATTACTGAAGTATTATATTTTAGACTAATGTTTACCTACGGCTTTGCCCGCGTCATAGTAAAATAATTATGGGGTACGGTGGATTACATTGAAACGATAATAATCGACAAATTTAATTACCAACAATAACAATGAAAAGTTCAAACTTTGCTCCTGATATTAAAATGTTTAATTTTAAAAGATTTAAATTTATAATATATTTTTATTACTTAAATTTAAATAATGTCGAGAACCGTCGTGCCGCAGAGGCGCAACGTCGGCCTGTAACGCGACGGTTTCTGGATTCGATCCCCAGTAGGGGAAGATGGATTTTTCTATTTCCAATTTCTTCGCTCTGGCAAAACTAGGTAAAGCACGGCGTTGAGTTCAGCCACTGAATACGCAATGCCTCGAAAAAGCGGAAAGCGGGGACGGGGAAAGCAGGGACTAAGCAACGGAGTGTCTTGACACTAGGTTTCCGCAGTCCCTGCAGTTCCCTCTGCCTATCCTGCCATGTGCGGGATAAAGCGTGAAGCTAAAAAAAAAAAACAAAAAAAAAATATAATTTTTTATTACTCTACTTCTTTATCACAACTAACCCAAAAAATAACTTTTTTTTGTAACAGAATTTAATGTGCAAAAGCACACGGTACACGTACACGTACACGGGTAAATTTAAATATGTACAGTAAATTACATCAAAGTGATTATTTTCAAATAAAAAAACAAATAACAAAAACAAAATAAATGTTCAACCCTTATTCCTGATAGTTAAATCATTAATCTAAAAGCTCATATGGCTTTATAATATTAAGTATAGATAAACACACGAAAAAAGCTTCAAATATTCTCGGTCATATTTCTGCCAAAAGAATCCAAAGTAAGTTAAAATTAAATCGACGTTCAATTCTCAGTAAAACAGTGTTTTAAGCAAAATAATTTAGAAGGATTAATCTTGTATTGATTTTGATATTATTCTTGGAACAATAATCCATGATTACGGCTTGAATTATTGAAAAAATCTAAAGTATTTCATTTAAAATGTGTAATAAAGTAATTTTTAACAAAAAAGAACCGACTTCAAAAAGTAAAAAAGTTCTAGTCTAAAGCAAAAAAGTTAACTAAAAAGCAAAAAATAAATTTCGGCACAAAGTAATACGTTCGTATTTTTTCTTTGTTAAATTAAATTAATGATGACTTAAGTAAATAAAAAATATTTTATAATTTTGAAGTCGGCGCCAAGTAAATACTACAACAACCTTCTGTATTCTTACCGTATTAAAAATACTTTGATAGTTAGTAGCTACCGATTCATATATATTTTGTAATACTGTTACTAATATTGTTTGTTTGAAATTTGAATTTGTGTACTTAGTAATTTGATATTGTAGTAAGGTTGTTGTAGTATTTACTTGGGGCCGACTTTAAAATTATAAAATATTTTTTATTTACTTAAGTAATCATTAATTTAATTTAACAAAGAAAAAATACGAACGTATTACTTTGTGCCGAAATTTATTTTTTGCTTTTTAGTTAACTTTTTTGCTTTAGACTAGAACTTTTTTACTTTTTGAAGTCGGTTCTTTTTTGTTAAAAATTACTTTATTTAACGATTTTGAGTGATGGATAGACCGAGCAAGGATGCCTCTCAAATGAGGAAACGACCGTACGACCGTAGTCGGTGTTTTTAAAAACGACACAGTTATTCGCGAACAGAAATAGTAAATGTTTGTGTCGATATTTGTTTTTGTTGATTATCTCCAAAAGTACTTAATCAATTTTGATAAAAGTTTAATGGGACCACCTTTGGTATAAGACCTACCAAATACAAAAAGAATCATCAAAATCGGTTCATAAACGACACAGTTATTCGCGAAAAGAAATAGTAAATCTTTGTGTCGACATTTGTTTTTGTTGATTATCTCCAAAAGGACTCAATCAATTTTGATAAAATTTTAATGGGACCACCTTTGGTATAAGACCTACCAAATACAAAAAGAATCATCAAAATCGGTTCATAAACGACAAAGTTATCCGCGAACAAACATAAAAAAAAGCATATATACAGGTCGAATTGAGAACCTCCTCCTTTTTTCGAAGTCGGTTAAAAATCCAACCAAGTACCAAGTATAGTTAATTAGGCTTAATATTTTTGAAATAAAATGGCCATACCGTACTAACAACGAAAGTTTATACCATTAGGGTAAGGAACCTCTAAAACTTTAAAAAGTCTCTAAGAAGCAACGTTACTCTAAATCAACGTTTGCACTACACGTGAATAAGTATTAAGACCCCTAATAAAGACACGTTAGCCCATCTGTTCTTATTAGGCTGAACGCCTCCGCGGAAACTATTTATAGAGATGTCCTTTTAAGGTGACACGGCTTTCGTATTTCAAAATGGCACCCGAAATGGCGGAAGTAAAGAAATTCTTTTATTAATTTTAAAAAATCTTTTTTGCTTTAGTTTTGGTTTTGGTGCTTTTACAAGTTTTTTGAGGATCGTCGTCGTTTTTTGTGGAACGTGTGCCTGTAATGCGACGGTTTCTGGGTTCGATCCCCAGTCGGGGAAGATAGATTTTTCTATTTCCATTTTCTCCGCTCTGGCAAACTAGGTAAAGCGCGGCGTTGAGTTCCGCCACTCAATACGCAATGCCTCGAAAAAGGCGGAAAGCGGGGACGGAGAAAGCAGGGACTAAGCAACGGAGTGTCTTAACACTAGGTTCGCACGGTCCCTGCAGTTCCCTCTGCCTACCCTGAAATGTGCGGGATAAAGCGTGAAGCTAAAAAAAGAATAAAAAAAGTTATTTCTTTACTAATACGTTAGTTTTTAAGGCTTAAAGGATATGCTTTTCATAATATATATTTGTTGAGTAAAATCAAGATTTTCCCTTCTAATAACTCCTTTATTAAAACGTAAAGTCTTATTTTTACCGTTTTATTAATTTTGGAAAATCTTTCCTTAGTTTTCACCATGCTATAAGAAGAAATGTATACAATGTCATATTTTACCTGCCACCGTTAAATTTACCCTACATTTCCATTTATAGAATGATTTACTAAAATATAGAAACTTCGCTTAGGGAAAAGTATTTTAGCAATAATTAAGTTTTTCTAACAACCTATTTAACAAACACACTATTGTAAACTTTTAGAGGCGGCTTATTAGTCTGATGAAGTTTTTCATGTATTATGGTAACATATTTCTTTTATTAAGTTTCATTTATATTACTCTTCTCCAATACGACAACTTGCAACGTGTGATTTAGAAATTTGTTTAATTTTTTGCAACTTTCTAAAGTAGAAATAAAAGAAGACTGTATTTTCATATATATATTTATGCAAATAAAAAAATAAAAAACAGGGAACAGAGTGTCTAAACACTCGGCTCCCACATTCCTGCGGTTCCCTCTACCTACTTTGTTTTGTGCAGGATAAAGCATGAAGCTAAAAAAATAGGCATAAAAAATTAGAATTAATTTTTTAAACCTATAATTAGACATCAGAGGGACATAAAGATTTATAGCTCAGAGATATCCATCGACCGTGATGTTATTGACGCTTAAGCTTTACAATGATATTTTTTTTCGGTCTTTATTAGTTAAATAATTCACATTGCGCTCATTTGCTTAAATTATAATGATATAAAAACAATTGTGGATCACTCTTTTGCTTGGAATTTCGCGCAAGTAAATCCACTGATATTTAGGGGCCGAGGTGGCATTACGGCACAGCGACTGACCGACAAAGCACGACATTTGTGGGTTCGATTTCCACTCTCGTTTAGAAAAAATAAACAAATTGTAACTGTTACATAAAAAATATTCTATTATTTCTAAACCAAACTGCCTTCGTAAAATAAAATGTCTTTAAGAAATATTACTTAACGTTTTATTTTTTTTCGTTTTATTTCGATAATTTATAGGTCTAACGAAATAAAACGAAAATCTTAAAAAAAGGTACCAAAAAAGCCCATATTCAAAACAAATTTAAAATACATTGTTATTATTCTTCTTTATGAATATAAATCTCTTCCGTAATTATTCAGGCTGACAAACAACGATTTCCCTAAATGTGACAAATAAACAACGATCAGCAGAAGTTACGAAACGCTGATACGTAGGCTTTTGGGGCTAAAAACTTTGCTTTTTGAACAGTAACAACTTAACGTAATTGCTTCACGCTTTATCACGCACCTAGCAGAGTAGGCAGAGAAAACCGAAGAAACCAAGTGTTAAGACACTACGTTGCCCAATTTTTCCTTCTATCGGGGCACTGCGTGTTGAGTGGTGGAACTAAATGCCGCGAATTAAAATGGAGATAAAATAAACCATTCTCCCCGAGTGATAATCAAACTCATAAACCATCGTGCTTACAAACAGACGCTGAGCCTCTCCGCCACGACGGTATTCTAGAATTATATATATATATATATATATATATATATATATATATATATATATATATATATATATATATATATATATATATATATATATATATATATATATATATATATATATATATATATATATATATATATATATATATATATATATATATATATATATATATATATATATATATATATATATATATATATATATATATATATATATATATATATATATATATATATTACATATGTTAAATAGTTATAATAATGACCATTGTCGTTTCGTACGTTTTTTAGATAAAATTTGAACTAATGTTTATATCTCTGAAATATATGTGTATATTTTCAATTTGTATTTAAAAGATGATAGTTGAAACACGCCATTGCGTTAATGATCTTACCAGGTTCCCCTACGTAAACTTTGTTACGACTATTGCTTCCTCTAAATGATCAAATTTAGTCAACTTCCCAGCAACGCCGACGGCCGTGAAGCCACCGCGTGTCGGTCCGAAGACCTCACTACATCATTCAATCGGTAGTAGCGACAGGCGGTGTGTACAAAGGGCAGGGACGTAATCAACGCGATCTTATGACTTGTTTATGGGGGATAATTGCAAACCTCAATCCCCAATACGAAGGAATTTAAAGGGGTTGCTCGAGCCTCTAGCCGATGAAGAATATTTATAATTATTTATTCTTCATATAACTAGATAATTAAACATAGATCAGGTGACAATTCAAAAATATGGTGCCAACGAGTGGGTCTGACCGCTGGCTGAAGGTGGAAAACAAAACCGGGATGCCAAAATCCTAAACTGTTAGAACTTATTAAATTTGTCTTAACATATTGTACTCATATGTTCTGGTAGTTCTTTTTTTTTTTAGCTTCACGCTTTATCCCGCACATGGCAGGGTAGGCAGAGGGAACTGCAGGTACCGTGGGAACCTAGTGTTAAGACACTCCGTTGCTTAGTCCCTGCTTTCTTCGTCCCCGCTTTCCGTCTTTTTCGAGGCATTGCGTATTGAGTGGCGGAACTCAATGTCGCGCTTTACCTTGTTTGCCAGAGCGGAGAAAATGGAAATAGAAAAATCCATCTTCCCCGACTGGGGATCGAACCCAGAAACCGTCGCGTTTACAGGCAGACGCTTACGCCTCTGCGCCACAACGGTTCGAATTTTCTGGTAGTGACATCCGATTATGGAAGTGGAAATGATTAATAGAATCCCGGAACCCCTACTGAAAAGCAATTTGAAGTTCGATTTCTTACAATCGTGTTAATAGTTTTATGGTACGAGTATAACAAGTTGCAAATAAATAATAACCTTGAGAAACCAAAAGGACTTTTCCATTGAAAGTGTAATGCAAGATATGTGTAAAGATACACTGAGTATATATGTTCTCAAGTAGACGGAAAGGCGATGACCTTGGGATATATGACAACCTGAAAAGGACCAGAATTAACGTATTTGAATTTTTATGTATAAACATTAATAAATAGTAATCAGTAACCAATTTTACTAAGGCACTTTAAAAGGCCATTTAATACAATACATTTTATAAAGAAATATATTTATTTATGTATTTACATACATTTGTTTCAGTATGGTACAAAATAAATTGATAAGACTGGTGACTGGCGCCTGAAATAGGATTCCCTGTATTTCAGTTCGCCAGATCCTAATTTACACATTGTGAAAATTGAAACTCTTTAAAAGATTACATGAACAAAACCAATGTGTTAATCTTTTGCTTCCATCAAGATATTTTTTAATATACATTTTCATGAAATACCAAAAAAATATATTAAAATCGATTCTTGAAACAAAGTCCTAAATTACTTAATAATAGGCTATGCAGTTCAAAAAATTGTAGTACACAATTTTTCGCAATTGCAACCTTATTCCTTGGACAAAAGGTTTAATATCGCCATGCACATAAATAAACTCTTTTTAGTTAGTATATAAAGTTCGAATTTCCAAGCAGAATAGTGACCCAGTGATATTTGCATGACCTAGAGGATTATTATTTTATATTACGCTTGCGCAAAAGCGGCTGTACCTGATTCAGTTCCCATGTAAATTATTAATTCGTTCAGCCTTACTTAATTAGAGGAATATACGGTTACAGGCTTTGTTATTTTTAAATGATTTTATTTTAAAAAAATGCACTCATTTTTAATTTATTTTCTTTCAGTGGAATTTTGTTTTTGGAAAAGTAATATTATCAAAGATTAAAAGGTAAATAAATAAAATAAAAAAACAATAAAAATAGAAATAAAAAAATAGTGGTAAAAAATAAATGGGCAAAAAGTAAATTAAAAATAAATTAAAAATTACAACAAGTATTTTGTGTAAATATTTTAAATTAATTGTAAAGTCATACAATTTTTTAAAAGTTTCTATCGGTAGCGTAACGGTTGCCGTTTTCTTAGAAAGATAGATAGAGCCTATTGTCAAGACCTATAAAGCCTGTATATACCCTGTTTAAGGCCTGTCAAGAGATAGTGGAGCTCAGCGCCATCTTTATTTTGCCGGATTAGGCAAATGAATATTATTTTGCCTTTCGAATGAGGATCGGCCACCACAACTATCTCGCATGCAATAAAATTGATTACTATAAATTAAGGTGCATAAATCACAGTAACGAAGATACTGGAGGAAAGCTACGTAAAAAGGATGAGGACTCCCCGGAGAGCATGTATGAAGAGGTTAATGACAGTGGACGAGGCGAAAGAGGTATGCAGGGACCGTAGCGTTTGGCGCTTCGTTCTCTCTGACTACCCCGCTAGGGATAAAGCGTGAAGCTATGTATGTATGTATGTATGGTGCGTAAATAATTTAATGAACAAGGATGTAGAGGATCCTCGTGGCGCAGAGGAGTAATCTGCCTGTAAACGCGACGATTTTTGGGTTCGATTCCCACTCGGAGAAGGTGGATTATTCATTTTTATTTTCTTCGCTCTAATCTGGACCTAGATCTAGGAAAAGCGCGACATTGAGTTCCGCCATTCAACACACAATGTCTCGAAAGTGCAGAAAGCAGGAAACGTAGTGTCTTAACCTTAGATAACGCGGTTCCCTCTGCCTACCCTGCTTATTGGGATAAAGCGTAAAGCTAAAAAAAAAGAAAAAATATATATGTTTACTCTTTTTTTTGTAACTGTTCCAATATTATTACGTAATAGTAAGCTTATGTGTTAATTTTTACTTGTAATCTTTATAATGTTACTATCCAAAAACAATATCTCGCTAAAAGAAAATGTAGGTGAAGACCATTTCATACGAGGCCATTGTGGTTCATTTGACTCACCGAAACGGTTGTGAGATAAATTTTTGTGTGAAAGTAGGAAGATTTGTTATATGTACTTATGGTGCAGTGAAGCGACTGACTGTTCATCTTGATCGGGTTTTAGGTTCGATACTCATTTAGGGGAATGAAATATTTAGAATTTTCCAGATTATTAAAGATCAAATTGCCTTGTATATTTAACTAATGTTATATTTTTATGTATCTGAAACTTTTATTCTTATTGATTTTAGGATAAAGTAAATAAATAAATAAATTGAGTTTTCTGTTTACTCTACTACGTGAATAATTTCAGGATAGAGTTTTCCTGCAATCGATATTTGGCATAGCGTTATTTGTAAATAATACACAAGATATTATTTATCATTAGGTTTATTTAATTTAATTTATGTTCGATATATAGTTAAAGTTCAATTTTCATTTTCTGGCACTAAAACAAAATGCGGCGTTGAGCTCCGCCACTCAACACATCAAAATTAAAAATAGACAACAGAATGTTATGAGTCTTGACACTAGATCTCTCTCTCCCTTTTTCTCTCCTTTCTCCTATCCCGCTTTCTCTCCTATACGGGATAAAGTGAGAAACTAATATAGTAAGCCTACCACAAAATCAGCTATAATTTAGTTCACAGACGCTCTATTGTTACACGTTGCAGCTGCTCGCTTATTTGCAATTCCGCCCACAAACTCATAATATTGGTTTGGGCTTTCAAAAGCTTTGGGCTAATCAAAAGGCATTTTGCATATACAAGACTGTCTACAGACTGATTTGATGTTTGTTCAAACACGTAATGAAATCGTCGTTAATGTAGTAAATGGATGGATCTGATTGATGTACATACTATATGATATACATGTCTCTTCATACATACATATATATATATATATATATATATATATATATATATATATATATATATATATATATATATATATATATATATATATATATATATATATATATATATATATATATATATATATATATATATATATATATATATATATATATATATATATATATATATATATATATATATGTACATTTCTATTCAGTAAATACCAGAAGTAACTGAAACATAATGTGTTGTTAAATATTAAAATAGCTTCACGCTTTTATCCCGCACATGGCAGCGTAGGCAGAGGGAACTACAGGGACTGTGGGAACCTAGTGTTAAGACACTCCGTTGCTTAGTCCCTGCTTTCTCCGTCCCCGCTTCCCGCTTTTTTCGAGGCGTTGCATGTTGAGTGGCGGAACTCAACGCCGCGCTTTGTCTAGTTTCCAGAGCGAAGAAAATGGAAATAGAAAAATCCATCTTCCCCGACTGGGGATCGAACCCAAAAACCGTCGCGTTACAGGCAGTTGTTGCGCCTCTCCGCCACGACGGTGGATATATATAAACCAAGTAAATGTACATACGAGAAATTGAAAAAAAAAAATAAAAATAAATCTACTTATAGTCAATATTGTATTCTGTTATCAATTAATAATATTTTAACACCTTGTAAAAATACCCACGTTATCAAAACAACTAGGCTTCACATATATTTCATATGAACGTTCCAATAGACTATTATTTATTTTTGGTACACTTTTTATTCCATCTGTTTCAATAAAACAAAACACGCCACGTACAAATTTGAAATTGTAATAATATTTTTTGAAGTTATTTTCCGAGGGACGAAAATAAAGTGCAAAAATAATTGGAATGGTAAACATCAAACGTTGTATTCATGTTCAATGTTTATGTATATAAGGCTTTCTTATTAGGGTCTAGTGGGTGAATTACCGAAGCCTTTTGCGTCTTTTTATATCTTCATCTTATAAAATTTACGGGTTTTGATAGGGGCGTTTAGCTAGAATGGGACAAAGTCTTATGTATATGTGTGTGTTTATTGATGTTTGGTTCGGAATATTCAATATTAAGATAGATATTATTATATTCTTAATATTATATAACAATAATGTAGAAGATTTACATATCGTGTAAAAATAATATAGATTTTAGCGATTTTCACACAAACACGCACATAACTTAGAGAATGGAGCGCCAAACGTTGCAGTTTCTGCATACTAAGGCAATCCCGCAATGTGGCATCCCGCAATCCCGCATGATCATCATTATAGCGAATAAAGAAGATGACGTTAGATCAAGAGTAGAATTATTTATATTAGTCATGTAGAGTACTACAACTATTATAAAGTACTACCAAATGTTGTTATTTGTTTTTAATTATCTACTACGTTTTTATGACTAAACTATGCGAAACTGAAATAATAAGTCGGTTACAGTAATAATTTTTTTTTTATTTTTTTTTTAGCTGCACGCTTTATCCCGCACAAGGCAGGGTAGGCAGAGGGAACTGCAGGGACCGTGGGAACCTAGTGTTAAGACACTCCGTTGCTTAGCCCCTGCTTTCTCCGTCCCCACTTTCCGCCGTTTCCGAGGCATTGCGTGTTGAGTGGCGGAACTCAACGCCGCGTTTTGCCTAGTTTGCCAGAGCGAAGAAATGGAAATAGAAAAATCCATCTTCTCCGACTGGGGATCGAACCCAGAAACCGTCGCGTTACAGGCAGACGTTGCGCCACGACGGTCCTCACAGTAATAATTTGTAAGTAAAAATCATTATACATTATTTGCGGAAGCGTTTTCATTGTGCACATTTAAAGAGGCGAGTTTTCGACCTGGAATTTAACTTTTGGTACCGTTCTCTCGTACCGAAAAAGCGAATTGGGAAAAAAAATAAGGTAATAAAATAAAACCCATGTACGTGGCAACTCACTAGTCTAAATCTACTAGTGAAAGAAGAATCTAGCTTTTATATAAATAAGATATCACTATAGACTTAAATGTTTAAAAATACTGCTTAATAGATAAAAGTAAATAAAGTAATAAAAATATCTCGGTATCCTCGCAAGTTTCCTGTCGCGCAGGAGTGAGTTATGAGTTTGCGTCATCGCATTTAATTGGAGTTCAGATTACTTATGTACTAGATGCTATTTATTAGTATTGACTTTTCTATAAATATATATTTTATAAAGAAGTTTCTAAAGAAGAAGAAGTTCATAAATTCATATTTTTGTTAAAGAAGTTCATACATTATTTAAATTAATAAATGCTGATTTGATGCCACCATTTGATGACATTTTAGTCTGTATAAATATAAAAAATAACTGTAAGACTGTTTATCTAAAAGGCTACTGGCTTAAAATGAAAACTCCTTTTGGATAGTTCAAATAAAAAAGTTGAGGACCGTTGTGGCGCAGAGGCGCAACGTCTGCCTGTAAGGCGACGGTTTCTGAGACGATCCCCAGTCGGGAAGATGGATTTTTCTATTTCCATTTTCTTCGCTCTGTCAAACTAGGCAAAGCGCTGCGTTGAGTTCCGCCACTCAACACGCAATGCCTCAAAACGGCGGAAAGTGGGGACGGAGAAAGCAGGGACTAAACAACGGAGTGTCTTAACACTAGGTTCCCACGGTCCCTGCAGTTCCCTCTGCCTACCGTGCCATGTGCGGGATAAAGCGTGAAGCTATACAAAAAAAGTTCATTTAAAATGAAGAATAATCTAGGCTGTATTTATTTCACTTTGACTATTTCGATGTAGCACACTTTAACTGAAGTCAGAGATGCCTCAGACTTTGAGGAGTGTGTCACGCTTTATGATCAAATACTGGTTAAAAGATAATCATTATAATCTTCAGCTTGATTGAACACATTGCTACTGTTACTTTTAGTATACACTGCCACAATAAGATGAAAGGTGTCGAGCATCTTATTATCAGTCTCACCAGTGATATACTCCGGAGTATTCTGAGGCCATTGCCAGTATTGTGTAAGTACACAACGAATATTAATGGACTCCCCAGTGCTTATGCACATACCGTAGTATTACACCAGTCTTGTGCACACACACACACACACTCACAGTATTCAAAGACACACCAGTATTGTGCACACAGACACTCACAGTAGTATACAAGGGCGCATCAATAATAGTGCACACATATATTAACAATATTCAGGAACCCCTCAGTTTATTTTGAAAAATTTACTTACTTACAAAGAAGCTGTCTTTGTATTGCAATTTTTCTTAATCAGAATATTTTTATAAGAATTTGGCAGTGTCAAATTGCCAATTAGCTTGCCTTTACGATGCCTTTAGGATGCTCAAAGAGCAATTGCATTGACAACGCTCGGAAAGCTTTCCTTTTCACGATCCGTTTTCAATTGAATTGATATGTGATATCGTTTTATTGATGTAATAATATTTGTATTCCATAGAAATTCTTGTAATACGCCGTACAGTATCGTAGTACAGTTTAAAAATATATTTGTTCGTAAAACCAGTAGGTATGAGTTGGATTTTCGGTAAAAGGAGTTATGTGTTAACTGAAGAGCAAAGCAATTATTTAAGCGTATATATATATATATATATATATATATATATATATATATATATATATATACATATATATATATATATATATATATATATATATATATATATATATATATATATATATATATATATATATATATATATATATATATATATATATATATATATATATATATGTATATATATATATATATATATATATATATATATATATATATATATATATATATATATATATATATATATATATATATATATATATATATATATATATATATATATATATGTATATATATATGTATATATATATATATATATATATATATATATATATATATATATATATATATATATATATATATATATATATATACATATATATATATATGTTTTCTTTCTTTTAGCTTCACGCTTTGTCCCGCTCATGGCAAGGTAAGTAGAGGGAAATGTAGGAACACTCGGAACCTAGTGTTAAGACACTGCGTTCACCGCTAGACGCCTTTTCGAGGCATTGCGCGTTTAGTGGCGGAACTCAAAGCCGCGCTTAGCTAGGTGAATGAACGATAAAAATGGAAATGAAAAATCCATCTTCTTCGAGTGGAAATTAAACCCACGAACCGTCGTGCTACGAAGATCATTAAATTATTCAGTTAAAAAATAAAATATTGTGAAAGTATTGAAGGTTGACTCGACGAAGAGCCATACATAAAAAGAAATGTTTAGAGTTAATATATAAGGTAAGTATATTTATTTTCGCTAAAATAACATTTTAATAATATGTATCTATTTAGCATCATATAAACATAATATTTTCTTATTTTATCTATAAAATTTGTAGCTTATCATTTTAATTCAAAACTTCGGCGCTTAAGCTAATTTATTGTACATGTTCGGTACATACATACATCCCTAACGATTTATCCCTAGGGGGTAGTCAGAGAGATCGGAGCACCAAACGCTGCGGTCCCTGCATACCTCTTTTTTACTCATCCACTGTCATTAACCTCTTCATACATATTCTCCGGGTATTCATGCTTTTTACTTGATCTTCCTCCAGTACCTTTGATATTAAGTTTTCAAAAGACAACAAAGGTCTACCCTTACCTCTCTTAACACTTTTCCTTCATATATCTTTTTTACCATTCTTTTATCACTGATTCTTTCGACGTGCCCAAATCATCTGAGCACGTTCTTCGTATTTTTTTGGCATTTTTTTTAATGATTGTATAATACTATGATATAATCGGATCAGTCTTTCACATATTAGCCAGAATAAACAGACGGATACAACTTATATAAAATATTGCTTTATTATGTGTATGGTACACATATAAGTATGTATATGGTTTAAAGAGTGAAAGCTAAAAATAAATACTGTCCGTTGCCTAGTTAGCAAAACAACAGGCAAAGCGCGGCGTTGAGTTCCGCCACTCAACACGCAATGCCTCTGAATAAAGGCGGAAAGCGGGGACGGAGAAAGCAGGGACTAAGCAACGAAGTGTCTTAACACTAGGTTCTCACGGTCCCTGCAGTTCCCTCTGCCTACCCTGCCATGTGTGGGATAAAGCGTGAAGTTAATATTAATATCGTTGCTTAGTTATCCGTCTATATCTGGTAAGAGAAAAAAATTGATATATATTTAAAAGATTCAAGCTTTTACGCTTATTGTAATAATGTATTATATGAAATTCGCCATTTAATGTAAATTTAGAAGATTAATTTATGTACTTACACTTCACTGATTTTTATATAGTAACTAATTAAGGAAAATTATACAGCTTCATTTTTATGAACAAATTAAAAAGTAATTAGTAAAAAACGTCTGTGCTTTGGGCGTTATAAAGTTTTAGGGTTTCATAAAAAATGACAAAATTAATCAAAAGCCTACGCCTTTGTTCCCATTGTTAGGTATTAATATAATGCGGTTGATTTGAATGAAAATATTGTTCTACCTTTGTAAGGTTTGTAATTGTTTTTAGCTTCACGCTTTATACCGCAAATAGCTCCTGCTACTGGCAGGGAGAACCACAGAAATTGTGAGAAACTAGTGTTAAGACACTCCGATCGCCGTTTTCCGCCTTCTCAAGTGACAGAAATAAACGCCGCGCTTTGCCTAGTTGCCAGAGCGAAGATAATGGAAATGAAAAATTCATCTTCTACGAGTGGGAATAGAACCCATAAACCGTCGTGTTTACAAGCAATCGCTGCGCCTCTGCGCCACGACGGTCCTCTATAGGTGGTATAGGTTTGTATATACCTAAAAATTCTATCTCCGCATAGGTAGGTCTTAAGACGAAAGTCTATAATCAATGTGTGTTAGTGATGACTTACGGCACAGAAACGTGGTCTCTTACTATGGACCTTCTAAAGAAGCTCAAGGTCGCTCAACGAGCTATGGAGAGGGCTATGCTAGGTATTTCTTTGCGACATCGTGTGCGCAACTAGGAAATCCGCAACGAACGAAAGTAACCGACATAGCCCAACGAATTAGTAAGTTGAAGTGGCAACTGGGCAGGGCATATAGTACGAAGAACTGACGGCCGCTGGGTCAGAAAGGCAAGCTCAGTACCAGGTGGACGGACGACTTGGTCCGGGTTGCAGGCAGCCACTGGATCCAAATGGCATTAGACACGGCGCACTGGAGATCCTTAGGTGAGGCCTATGTTCAGCAGTGGACGTCTTACGGCTGACATGATGACGATGATGACAGGTATGTAGAGGAAGAGGTAAACAGTAAGTCCATTTTTTAAATAAAATTGAAGTGTATGTATGATTTTAAGATAAGAGGCTATCCATTAATCACTTTTTTAGCATTTTTGGGCCCACTCTCCCCCTTGGTGATATATATGATGTATGGTCCGGTTAAAGATTCCTTCCCTCCCTCCCCCTATATCACGCGTACATTTTAGTGCAAGTCTTACGATTTTGTAAGCGTTTGCCGAAAAATTAAATTCACATACGAGATATATTACTACACTCTCCATCCCCACTTGTGTTATTCCATATTTTTTTATGATTTAATCACGTGATCTTCGAAAGGGGGAGGGGTCCTCCTTTCGAAGTTCACGTGATTAATGGACAACCCTTAATTGGATTTTGTGTGATACCGAAAGTTATGTAACAAACTGTATATACGATAATATACATACGATACGAAAATTCAATTTCTTAAAACTTGTCTTTTTATGTACTTTTCTGTTACCCGGGACTGATTTTCGGCACAAATTAACTGAATTTTTAAGATGTTTACAAAAATAAAAGAAGGATGTGGAGCAACATGGAAACTGGAACATTTACGGAACACAAGTTTTTTTCCGGCCCAGGTAAAATAATTTAAATTTTTCATTATTTTAACGGACAAAGGGACTTAAAGCGAACAAATAAGAAAATAGCCTATACTTATCATGTATACCTACCATCTATACATAAAATTAAAGTGTCCGGTTGCGATATCAAAGTAATTACAAAAACATAATATTTCTTTATGTGTATCTTTCCGATTGTCAGACTAATCTCCGAAACGCCTGAACTGATTTTCATGAAACTTTCACCAGCAGATAGAGGAAGGAAGTTATGGTGCGATATGTTGGTTATATTTTGTGCTGGAATTACTACGAAATTGACACTTACAACTTACCCACCAATCAGTTCAGTTTTGTCGTATTTTTAATTATTTCACATAGAAAAGGTAATTCCTAATGAACAAAATCTTATATTTACAATAAAGTGAGAGACCTTCTTAAGGAATATTGAGAGTTATTAATAAAATTACAAAAACACACATTTTGTAACTGTAAAGCCATGACGTCGTATAGGCAAGGCGTAACGACCTACCCGTCGGCCGTCGGGTACGCGCCGCTGTGACGGCACTCGTTGGCGAATTTACGCCAATTTTCCTTGTATGGTAACCATTTTTTAGTTATATTTATATGTATATTATATATTATAGCGTAGTTTCGACTGTATTTGTTTGTGTGGCTTTGGAATTTATTTTAACATAAAGGGACATTTACAGTTAAAATATTGTAGTTATTTCATTTAAACGTAGCTTTATCCTCGACTACGGTGGAATTGACTACCTCCGTGATGTTTACAAAAAAACAACCATCTAGAAATACTGAGATTAACGCAATTTCTTGCAAGCTTTAAAATATTGGCGAGGTATAAGTTCGTCGAACCTACTTAAATAAAACGTGACATCAAGCGCTACTATTGTACATGCAACGTTTAAAAACATTTATTAATAAAATATATCCTTATAAATATACATTGTGAATACAAAAAAAAACAAAAATAAAACTAAATGTTGTATCAAACTAACGTTTTATAACATCACTGACATTTTAAAAGCATTAAAGTCTAACAATAATTATAATTAAACATCAAATCTATATATATCTATAATATTGTCCTACATTTCCCTAAATCTATGGTCACCCAAATCTCATGGGAACTGTCGAAAACAGCGCCCCCATAACTTCTATAGTAAGAGGGGTCGGGGTACGCCAGTTCAATTCCCGTCGCCACTTAATGTGGATATAAAACTGTTTGGAACTATCTCCAGTCTATAAGAATGTAGGAGTTCTCCTTCATTCGATCTCTAATGAAATTTTATTTGTCACAGCTAATGTATAGGAGGTATTTTATTGGTACTTAGCTGTTAAAGTTAACTTCGTCTTTGAAGAAATGTAAGAAAATATCAATATTTAAGTAAAGTCACTTGTCTTCTGTTCTTTACAACCTCTTTTTAGGGTTCTGTAGTCAAATGATGAAAACGAAATTCTTAGTGTCGTTAAGTCTATCTGTCTGTCCTGTCCTGTATGTCACGGTATTTTTTTTTCTAAAAGTATAATTACTATACTGTTGAATCTTGGTATATGGATGTATTCACTTAATTCATTGGTTTGAACAAGATCTAGTAAGTAGATTTTTAATGTTTAATAAATCGTAAGCCACAATTTATCTTTCATTCAAACAGCTAAGGGAAAAAAATTAAAAAAAACACATTAAACTTCATAAACATAAACTAATGAAAGTGTAAACTATTATTTTGTAATAAAAAAATTATAGCAAGTGCCTAAGTAAATAATATAATATATTTTTTATTTTTCAAAAAAATTGTATACTGTATGTATAGGTATACAACTTTATTCGAACACTTTATTCGACTTGACAAACGTGAAGAGGTACAAATATTGATAATATTTCTTGCCAAAGTCTTATTCCATATATAGCTTGTTTAGCTATCACAACCCTATATGGGCTTGGATTTACTTAGATCTAAATCTTTCATTTATTTATTAAAACAATACACTATTATTAGCTTCACATATCCCACAGAATCAGTGAGGCAGAGGGAACCGCAGGAACCGTGGAAACCTAGTGTCAAGACACTCCATTTCCTGATTTCCCTTTTTACGAAAGATTGCGTGTCAAGTGACTGACTTCCCCGAGTGAGAATCGAACCCACGAATCGTCACGTTAACAGGCAGACCGAACCCTTCCTGTGCAATTTCGACTCGCACTTGACAACATTTTTACAAACAAAAAGAAACAAATACCATTAAACGTAAAGTTTGAATCTAAGACTACGGTTATCGTAAAAAAATCTGATATTGCTTCTACTACTGCCCTTTTACGACCCGATGGACTGTGACGTCATAAACACTCAGATATGACGTCATAACTTTATATTGATTTTGTCACTCGTTTTTTTTAATACATATTCAATTTTACGCCTATGTAATAAAGTCTATATTGGAATGAAATTTATTTTGTATAGAATATTCTACTATAATATGAAATTATCATAGTGTCCAAAACGGAATTTTAATATTATCTGGGTTACAACAGAGTAGAAACTGTGTTGGAAGTGACTCACGCCAATTACTTTTCTCTTCGATAGAAATAGAGAGATTTTTCTTTAATCACATATTCTAATTAGTTCTGCTATTTAATCTGAAAACTAAATTTTAAAGTAAATTATCGGGATATTTCGTTTTTGTAGATATATTTCTTTTATTTCCTTTCTATATAGTTAATTCGTGACGAAAGTCATGACTCAATCGTTTAGGCTTTGGCCATGCGAAGATTCTTTTTTACGCCTGTTTTCTTTATTTATAAGAGAGTATAGAAGGTAATAATGCTCATTAATGTTATCGTAAACACAATTTTCGGAAAGACTTTATTTGCGCGTCGAACACCTGCTTGAAACTTAAATATTCCATCGAAATCGCAAAATTTTCTAATTTTACTTACGAAATATGTATACATTCAATACAAAATGGAAATAAACTATTTCTTTTTCCATTCATCGCCCTTCTATGTACTGTCCACCATCCATCCATCAATGTAGATATCCATCAACAACGATGACGTCACAAAACGTGGCTGTGTGTTTTATGACGTCAGCGATAAGCTAACCCATGGAAGAAAAGCTATTTATAATATAAACTTCTACAGTAGAAAAGTGGTCCAAATAAATATTTATAATTTTAACAGCTTGGTTGTTTTCAACAGAGTGTCGAGACACTGTTTTTCGCTCCACAAGACTAGAAACATTTCGGCAAGTGGCGGACCTCAACGCCGCGCTTTGTGTTTCCATACTAAGTATATATAATTTGTGTAAGTATTTCAATTGCGCACACTTAAGAAGCGATGTTCAAACTTTAGTACCGTTTTAAATATTTCGTAAAGGTGGATTAGTAAAAAATATAGCCGATGTTAGATGCTTGAACAGTGTAACTCTACACATTAGTGTGAAGATGATGGTTAGGATTTACTTGAAAAACATTTATAAGTGTTTTGTCTGTCGCAAAAACTATATTTCTTAACAACAGTATACATACACTGTACACCCAACACTTAGACGTTTGTTACTGGTAAGCATATTTTAAGATTTTTGTTCAGTTTTCTTTTATTTTGCCAAAGTTAATCTATGTCATATAACTTTGAGAACATATTCTGAAACTTATAAAAACTATGGAAGTTTCAAGTAGAACCTTTTTGGGTGATATTTTTGAAGGCACTTGTGACCGTAATAGCTGTTATTTCAAAATCCTTTTGTAAAATGATTATCGCATAGGTTTCAGATGTCAGCGGAAATTGGAGAGTTAAGCGTAGAGAGTTAATAAATAGGTAGTAATAAGATTTTCTTCTTTTTATCATACATTACGTAACTCATGGTTTATATATTTTGTAATCTATACTATAATATTTTTAATACTAATGGCAAAGTTAACACAAAAAATCGTGATCTACGCTGTTTATAAACATATATATTGCATTTCAGCACTATATGTTCCGTAACATTTATTTAAAATGACCAAAATGCATGACCTAAATGACCTACAGCGATATACACGTTATCACACAAACTTAATATATCATTACAATTTCAGCTCAATCGGTTGGAAATATCTGCATCAAAATTCAGTTTCAAAGTGCCACCTGAAATAACGTACAGTACGAGTTAAATACAGTAAAATGTAGTACAGTAAAAGGTATTACAGTAAAAACTAGTACTGTAAAAGACGGACTTAAAAATAAAATCAGCTGCAGGCAGCCAATTGCACGACTACACTAACATGTGAAAAACGTGAAATAAACATGGAAACGGCGTAAAATAGTGGCAAGAATAACAAAAGAACTTGACTATGTGATGGTAATATCTCCCACAGATCGACCAAGTGCGTAATGACAGAGAAAAGAAATTCTCAAATGTTCCAAAATAGAGACAAATTAGTTTTAGTTACGAAACTCTATTAGACTGATCAGACGAAAGGAATAGTCAAATATTATCAGGACTTACTTAAAGAAAACATAAAAATTTGAACCCAGCGGTATCGAACCCGTACCTCTTTAAAACATTCCATTATTAAATATTTTTATGATTTTCAAAGCCTTAATTCGGAAATTAGTAAAAATCTCCCTACAGAGATACTAACTACGTCATATATCTAAGTTAAAAATTTGTTGTATAAAGAATTAAATAAGAATGAATTAATATAAGAATTTAACGACGCAGCGTAAAGAAGAACGCATCGAGTGATCAAAGCGCTCAAAAGGTTTTTAAGAGGTAGTGGTTCAAATCCCAATGCATTAAAATTTTTATATGTTTCCTTTGAGGTTTTTTTCTATAATTTGTGTGAATTAACATTTTAACAATAAAAAGCTATTAGAACTTTTAGAACTTTAGCTTTACGCCGCATTCCAAATATAGTAATTAGGGCGGAAGGAATCGAGTGTTAAGACACAACGTTCTCCGTTCTCCTTTTGAAATATCTCAACGCCCCTCTTTATTAGGACATACCTATCTATTATGTAGCGAACAAAACCGTTTACAGAGTGCAGGCTTAAGTTTGATAGTACTATAATTGGCATTGTATGAGGGAATAATCTACGACGTAAACGAGATAACACTGCTTGATAGGAAAATATTTATACAATTGAGTGGCTAAATGAGTAGCTTTACTGGAATACGATAGAAACAAAAATAAAATATTTTCCGTTTTGCACGAATATTGTTACATTTTATTAACTTATCAGTTAATTAAAATATATATTTCGCTCTTTAACTTGAACCGTCGTGGTGTAGAGGCGTAAGCGTCTGCCTGTAAACGCGACGGTTTGAGGATTCGATTCCCGCACGGGAAAGGTGGATTTTTCTATCTCCATTTTCTTCGCTCTGAAAACTAGGTTAAGTGCGGCGTTGAGTTCCGCCACTCGACAAGCAATGCCTAGAAAAAGGAGGAAAGTGGGGACGGAGAAAGCAGGGACTAAGTAACGGAGTGTCTAACACTAAGTTCATATGGTTCCTGCAGTTCCCTCTGCCGCCTATCCTGCAATATGCGGGCTAACGAAGAACTCCAATATTTCTTGTCAAACCCTTTCTATATAATATTACTACAAATATATATATTTTTATAAATTCTTCAGAATGTACGTACAAAACTATTAAAATAATAATATATATTGTATACGAACTAGACAAAAGTGTGGACATCTCCTATTGTTCGCACGTCACGCCTGTTCAGGACGTGCGCCGTACGAAAAGGTATTCAGAATTTTACAGTGAAAAATTGTAAAAACTAACGTAAGTAACAAAAACTTGTAAACTATTATGTTATGGTTTCGTCAATTATTTGTATACGAGCTACATTTCCATTAGGGGGTTGAATGTGAAAACATTAATATCAATGTTATAGGTTATATCCAAAATAAAAAGGCAGAGTATATGGTAAGATTACTCAATAAATGAAGAAAAATTGTGAACAGATTGTACCCCATAGAAGGAAAAAGGAAGAGAGGCATATCACGAAAGAGGTGGGATGATGACATTAGGCGAGTGGCGAGGATGACCTGGAACAGAATGGAAATTTGGAACTTGGACGATTAGAGGAGGCCTTAGCTATCACAAACAGGTCTTCAGAAATAAAAAAAAGCTAGGCACTCTAGAATAGTGCAAAATATTTTTTATAATAAAAATATAAATTTGGTTTTCACGATCTGAATAAAGGCTGAATTTTACTTTATTTTATTGTATGTATCTGCAGATATTTTGAAGAGCCTCCAAGACAAAGCTTTGGTTAGATAGCTTCGATAGAATAGTTCCAGCTGTACATTGTCTTCACGTCATCAGATTAGTAATTTATGACTTTTATATTACAGATTACAGAACCGTCGTGGCGCAGAGGCGCAACGTCTGCCCGTAACGCGACGGTTTCTGGGTTCGATCCCCAGTCGGAGAAGATGGATTTTACTATTTCCATTTTCTTCGCTCTGGCAAACCAGGCAAAGCGCGGCGTTGAGTTCCGCCACTCAACACGCAATGCCTCGAAAAAGGCGGAAAGTGGGGACGGAGAAAGCAGGAACTAAAACAACGGAGTGTCTTAACACTAGGTTCAAATGGTTCCTGCAGTTCCCTCTGCCTACCCTGCCATGTGCGGGATAAAGCGTAAAGCTAAAAAAAAAATATTACAGATATTGATTTTAGTCAACTTAATGCTGCTTCGGATATGACAGGTGATAAATATGTAGATATTATATATAATATAACTAGTAATATACGTTAAAACTCAGTAACAATTATTTATTATAAATCTACCCCACATATATCACAACAGGGATACCTAGTGCCAAGAAGGTTGATGTTATATGTTAATTAATAATTATATTAATAATTTTGGAAAAGTTTAGACTGTTAAGTCTTGAGAAAAATAAAGTGAATAATTGATAGCAATTTATAAAAATGTTATAAATTACAAAAAATCTAGAATAAGACAAAAAGAAACGTAATTTTGATGACCCACTAGTTAAAGTCAGTAATCATAAAAAAATTAAAATACGAATAAGGTATTATTAACATAATTTTTCTCAAAACACATTATAATATATTCAAAAAATATTAGCAGGTGATATGTTTAAATAGAGGTTAAAGTATTTAAAGTGAGGTCAATATATATATATATATATATATATATATATATATATATATATATATATATATATATATATATATATATATATATATATATATATATATATATATATATATATATATATATATATATATATATATATATATATATATATATATATATATATATATATATATATATATATATATATATATATATATATATATACTTAGTCTTGCCATAATTATTGTTATAAAGAAAAGCACGATTTTTTTTTTATACGTAACATTTATTCCTTTCATAGTGAGTTAATTTAATACATCAATATATAACTATTAAAAATATACACTGTTTATTCGAAGTGGTCCCCATTGGCTGCAATACAGTCTTTTAAACGTTGAGGCCAGTTATCAATAGCAGCACGAACTCTTTCTAGAGGAAAATTCTTCACTGCCAACCGAATGGATCGTTTTAGGGACTCCAAATTATCATGGCGTTTAGAGCAAACCTTACTCTCTAAAACTGACCATAAATCATAATCCAATGGATTTAGGTCAGGACTTGACGACGGCCAGTTTTCAGTGCTGATAAAGTCCGGAACGTTAGTTTTCAACCAAGATTGGGTGGATCGAGCTCTATGACCCGGTGCCGAGTCTTGTTGAAAGCACCATTCTTTGTTATTGAACATGGTGTTAGTTAAAGACTTAACTACCGTCTCAAAAATGGTATTTTGATAAACTTGTGCCGACGTTTTAATACCTTTTTCACAAAAATATGGCTCAGTCACCCCTTCATAGCTAACACCCCACCAAACCATCACTGAAGTGGGATAATGCCCACGTTGTACTCTGTTTACTAATTGCGAAGCTTCTTTAGAGCTTCCAGCATAAATACGGTCATTTTGTTTATTAAAATACTGCTCAATTGTAAAAATTTTCTCATCCGTAAACAAAATTTTTTTGTGACCTCCCTTTGCGTACCGCTTAAGTAGTTGTTTGGATTTCACCACCCTATTCTTCTTTAAATTATCAGTTAAGAAGTGACCAGTACGTCTCTTATAGGCTGCAAGTCCTAAGTCATCTTTTAATATACGCGACATGGTTCTAGGAGCTATCTTCATCTCCTGAGATAAAATCTTTTGCTTACGGACAGGATTTCTTCGAATTCTTTCCCTAACTGCTTTAATCACCTTTTTCACACGAACGGTACGTGGACGGCCAGATCTTTTTCTGTCACAAACAGAGGAGGTATCATTGTACCTATCAATAGCCCGGTAAACAAACATTTGACTAATACCAAGCGGGTGGAGGGTTTTAAAAATTGCACTTTTCTCCATACCTACTTTATGTAAGGCAATCACAGCGATTCGGTTCTCTTTATCACCCCACTCCATTTTAATATAACAAAATATTTAACAATATAATGGCGCGAAAATAAGAAAACACATCAAGCAATCATATAAAAATGACAGATTCCAAATTCAAACGTAATATTTTCTTTTTTTGAATAGTAACAGTATTTATGGCCAGACTATATATATATATATATATATATATATATATATATATATATATATATATATATATATATATATATATATATATATATATATATATATATATATATATATATATATATATATATATATGGAAAGGGAGTGTTTTTAAAATATTTTCTCTGCCGACTTTATTCATTTGTATTTTTAGCTTTGAATATATTATCTGTGCCAACCTTTAAAAAAACATATTTTACATATATTGAAGAGCTTAAAAATACTTTTCTAACAAAAAATTCAACATTAAAAGGTCTGGGTCCAACAAAGGCTACAGTGACAACATATTGACATTCCACACTGGCATTTTGAAAATTCCCGTACATTCAGAAGCTGTTCCGAAACGATTATGTAAATGATACCCTGGTACGTGTTTTATTCATAGAGTCGCCGGGCTTTTGCCAGCACAATTTATTGGTTACTTGCTCCAGCCACCTTTGACTTTGTGGAAATATATCATTGATTCAGATCAGTCCTGTATTTGTAATCCTCTAAATATAATAAAAAAATATGGCAAAATAATGTCATTTAATATTTTTATGATTTTTAAAATGTTAATTCACACTAAGGAGTAAAAATACTTGAATTTTTTTCATTTAAAAATGTATAAATATCTTCTTATATCAATTTTTTATGTGTTTTCATTAAGGATTTAATCTCATAAATCTATTACCGATTTGAATAAATTTCTAACATCGATTTAGTAAAATCATAATTTTAAATAAAAAGTATTAAGAAACATGCATTATTGAAACTTCAAAAATAATCGCTTTTTAAGCTGAAAATTTATCCACTTCCGTTATCGGTCTGAAGAATGTATATAGAACGAAAGACAAAACTTCTTTACAAGCAATCTTATGGATATAGAACCCTTGCAGTTGCAGCGCAATAAAACTAAACTGGCCTTGAATTCCGGTATCAAACACGTAGAATTAAGACACTGACAGAGAGTTCTAACTCAATTCTGTATATATATATTTTTATTAAATCATATGTTAGTATGATACTTTTGTACATTTGTATAATTTCAGATGAATCCAAATCAGTTTTAAACATTATTATGATTATATTGCTTTTTTTTCTTCTTTTTATAACTTCACGCTTTATCCCGAACATAGCCTGGTAGGTAGAGGGAATCGCAAGAACCATGGGAACCTAGTGTTTAGAGGCATTACGCGTTAAGAGCCTAGCCTAGCTTTACCTAGTTGCCAGAGCGAAGAAAGAGGAAAATCTTCATCTTCCCTAAGTAGAAATCGAACCGACAAGCCGTCGCCTTCACAGGCAAACGCTACTCCTCTACACTACAACGGTCCTCTGTATTATGTTTAAATTAAAGATAATCCAAATTTATCAGTAGTACAAACTTTAAACTTAAACATAAGAACAAAGAATAAAATATTCAATATATGCTGACCCAAAGAAGCCAATACAATGCAAAGTAGGTAAAAGTCAAATGGAATTTCAGAAATGTTGAATCTGTAAAAGGTCGGTCAACTTTCTTCTTTTAACACCTTGACTTTTGATTTAAGTTTGTTTTTAAGTATAAATTGATTGTTTAAAAACTAATCTGTTAGGTTTCATCACCAACTTACAGGGTTTCATCACCAGAGAAATTAACTAAGGAGTAGCTTTATGGTTTTATTTATAGAAGATAAATATCGTCAGATCAGTTTGATGGTAGCGTATTATTGTGACTTACGTTGCTGTATATTTTCGCCCAGTGTTATATATGTGTATGTATTCTGTTTTCACGTTTTATCCCGTAGTGTGTTCCGTATAGTGTCTAAACATTATTCAAAATTTTACGAAGTATAAATGTCAATTTAAAAGTTTAAAAGAATATTATATATTTTACGCCTCTTCTATTTATGTTTTGTTTAAATTTTATTTGCTCTAGAAATAAGGCAAAGCGCGACGTTGAGTTGAACCATTCAACACGCAATGCCTCCGAACAAGGCGGAAAGCAGGGACGGAGAAAGCACGGACTAAGCAACGGAGTGTCTTAACACTACCGTTTCTACGGTTCTTGCAATTCTCTCTGCCTACCCTGCTATACATATGTGGGATAAAGCGTGAAGACATAAAAAAAGAAAAAGTTTTAAAATTGACTGACTTAATAAAATTTATGTTAGTAAATCCATGATATTTGTTCTTAATTTTCACTTTATTGCCTTTGTGCTACCTATATTATATTATACATTATATGTGCTACATACAACATTTACAGCTGTAGAACTATTTAAATTTGAATTTTAGATAATTATTTAGATAGACAAAATAAAGCTACTGTAATTCCATATTTAATAGTGCAACTTAACGCGGCGCATTGTGTTATCAGACAGAGCAAATTAAAATAATTTAAATATTTTCTACTAATCGAACCCGCAACCCTCGTCTTTATAGTTAAGCTGTATAGCAAAACCAGATAGAGGTCCCCTTTTCGATATATTATAAAACAAAGAGAAGTTACATGACGTGTCATTTTAGGGATCGTAACATCTTACTTATACAGCCGAATGTCAAACAAACATAATCTCAAATTTCCAAACATTGGCTCCGTGGTGCAGAGGCGTAGCGTCCGCCTGTAAACGGTTTGTGGGTTCGATTCCCACTCCGAGAAGATTTATATTTCCATTTTCTTCGTTCTGGAAAGTAGGCAAATCGCGGCGTTGAGTTCCACTACACAACACACAATGCCTCGAAAGGTTGCCTAGGTTCAAATGGTTCCAGCAGATCCCTCTGCCTACCTTATAATATGCGGGATAAAGCGTGAAACCAAAAAAAAATTTAAATTTAAATATTACCTATTTCTAAATAACAATTAACAAAAAAAAAAACAATGGTTGCCTGTAAAGTCGGTTTTACGGGCGAAGATTTTACGTGACAATGTCTTTTTCTCGGTAGAATATTTATTGATATGAATATTATTAAATTGCACAATAGGAACAAGGAATTGAATGAAAATAAGAATTGCACAAAATTTTAACTATAGAAAATATATTTTGTTTACTAAAACATTGTACATGTAAACTTAAACTTAACTAATTCCTATTTGAGTGATTTTGTTGAGGATAGGACGATGATAGGAGAAATATGAAATGAAAGGAAGTGTTTCTGCTGTAATGTGTCTTGCGAAAGTCAAGTCGATGGTTGTTCCTTTTAACGTAGTTGACTTAGAAACGTTTGATATGCAATCAAGATTATACGCATATTTCATGAAATTGAGAAACGAGTTGTCAGACTTTACGTTTTTGTTAAAATCACCACACAGAAGAATCGGTATACTAGAATCAACTTGCACGAACGAGTATAAACTTGAAGCTAGTATTAGCGGTGAAGCAAGTAACGTCAGTCATGCACATGTCACCCTTGTAAATGACGAATCTAAGCACTCCACATTTTCCGATCCAAACCGAATCCGACCGATCATAGTTCGGTGACTCATCGTAACGTTACCGGGCGTTACACTTCACCGTCACAGTCACTCATGAAATGAGTGACTTCCGAGCCGCAACCTAATTTAAGACGTTGTCACGTCAAAAACAGAAGTGTTAAGATATTTCTATATAGTTAGATGTAGGTAGTTTCTTACATCAGTATGCTAGTTAATAAAGGATGTGAAACAAGAGTTTGTAATGTTGTAAATAAAAAAAAAACAATTTGTTGTAGAAATCGATTCTGCTTATACTACCTGTTCGCACTACATCACTATTATTTTCATCAATATATGCAACACCTCACATACATACCTAAAGGGTAGCTATAATTCCCAATGTCATGCCACATACTAAAATATAACTTTTCCCATTTCAGTTTTAGAACAGGTAGGAATTAGTTTTCATATTTGTTTCAGCTAATCTAAGTTTGAAATGAATTTAGTTGGTGAATAAACGTTAAATAAAGTTGTTTATTAGTGATAGGTATTGCATTCAACAAATATTGCCTACTAAAGATATTATTGTGGCAACAAGGACTGAAAATACTGAATTTGCATATATCGGTCTAATACTTATTCATATATTACACGTTAGTATAAATATGATAATTCTGGGTCAAATCAAAGTAGGTTTTGCTAAATCGGTGAATTTTATACAAGACGCAGCAAAAAGCTTATACGGCCGTATCTTGATTATGTTTCAATTTAGTTTACCTCTACTCATTCTTAAGAAAAATGTTTTTGACCGACAGACAGACAACATCCTATAAAGGTTTTTTGTTTTCATCTACAGAACCCTAAAGAATTATTAAAACAGACGTATAGGAATTTATGCTAGTTATATTTAAGCCAGTTTCAAAAAAGTTTATTTATTTTATATTTATTAAGTTATTTATAAATAATAATATAGTGGAATCTTTACTTAGTTAAATTTTAAAGTCGAAAATTTTATTTGCAATTTCGATTGATATTTAAAAAATCATAAAATACTCACCCCATCTGAACTTTGCTTTTTAACTTCGCAGAACTCTTTGAGTACATCTTGTAGTTTTCTACTTGAATCTGGAACAAATTTCGAATATAAAATTCATATATTCTAAACATGTATACATCATTTGTCTTGCATTTACAGCAGTTGTTATCAAAAAACCAAGTGTATATCGGATTTGTCCACTGGAGGGTTCCGTACAGATTTCATAATTGGAGGTAAACGGATGTAAATATAAAGATAAGTTTATCAAAAGCTCGTTTATTTTTTTTTTGGAGTTTGACATTAATTTTTGAGTTTTTAGTCTTAACTGAACTCTAAATATAGTCAGAAGTCTCTATATATATATATAGATATATCTTATATATTAAATTAAGGCAAAGTAAAAAAATACTTTAAATCAGCAGGAAACCGAAGACAAAAGTGTCTCAAAACAATAGTTAAACACATTTTTATGATTTTAAACGATTTTTTAACTGAGCCTAAAAAGCTACTTAAAGAAAACCTATAAAATTTTGAACGCAGTGAGAATTGAACCCATTCAACGTCTAAGTGCTTTTGCCTTTGTCATTCTTCATCAGGCTGTGTTGAAGTTCTTATATGCTTTCAAATTATTACGTTGTTAGCATCTATGTAGGGATATTTTTACAAATTTCGATGAATGTAAGTTCATCCTTCACTCTTACCACAATCTCATTATAAAGTGAATATTATTGGGTCTTCATGGTAATAGAATTTGTACACAAAGGCTCGTTCTCGTTCTAAAGCCAGTGTAATATACATCAATTAATTATTTAGTTTCTACATGACCTGCGCCTGTGAAGTGTCATAAGCAATATCCCTTAGGACGGAATGTAATTTATTAGCAACCTTTGACAGTCGGGTACGTTGCATATAATCGTTAAACTAGTATGAATTTGTGGCTTCGACGACTAATATTATATATTCGACTTCGAAGTAAATTATTTTTTTTATATTATCATGCTTCATCCCGCACATAGCAGGGTAGGAAACTGCAGGAACCATAGGTACTTAGTGTTAAGACACTCCGTTGCTTAGTCCCTGCTTTCTCCGTCCTCGCTTACCGCCTTTTTCGAGGCATTGCGTGTTGAGTGGCGGAACTCAACGCCGCGCTTTGCCTAGTTTCCAGAGCGAAGATAATTTTTATATAGATAAGAGTTTCATTTCTTAATATGGGGAAGCCTAAAATTTGTTATTTTTTTTCTATATTTATGTGAAAATTTGAATGCGACTTAGAAAGAAAGAAAAGAAAGAAAGAAAGAAGAGAAAGCAGGGACTAAGCAACGGAGTGTCTTAACACTAGGTTCCAATAGTTCCTGCAGTTCCCTCTGCCTACCCTGCCAAGTGCGGGATAAAGCGTGAAGGTAAAAAAAAAAGAAAATTTCTGACAAGTAAGCAAGTTTAACCAAACTATTTATCTACCAATACATTAATAGTGTAGAAATATAGACTGGTATAGAAATAAATTTCCACTCTTAATAGCAGTTCCTATCACCAGTAGCGATCGTATCTGACGCCATATGTCTTTCTTTCGTTCCCCTTTCGCTATACCCACTTTATTCTTGTATATTTTTGTTCTGTACGGATTTTGTGATTTTGCTTTGCCATGTTTCATTTGGACTATGAAAAAAACAATAGAAAACAAGAAATGTTTGTTCTAAAACGCTAATCTCAAAAACTACTGTCAGTTAATATTGTTTATTTATTTGTATGGCAAGATAGACTATTCATACCGGCTGTAGACTACGTTACGGTACTAAACTGTCAAAGCCACCACTGAGATTTACGTCATGTCACGTGTGATGTGTCATACATAACCCTTAATTATGTTTATATATATGTATTACACATATATACGTATATGCGTCTACTTAATCAAGCGAATAAAGCCGCGGGTAGTGTATTGGGTGTTAGCTTTGGGTATTAAAATCTACGCAAGTAAGACACATTGCATCGTACACAATGATCGCTATACCAAAGTAGTACTACATATATCTAAATGGAAACATAATATTTCTTTACTAACCGATTTCCAAAAATGAAGGTGCTAAGTTTCACAATACTGTATATGATATTGTTAGAATTGCATAATATTTGAATGTGATAACCTTAAGTGCATTTTTTTAAGTGTATGTATGCTTCATCAAAATTGATCGAATTGTATCAAAGATCGACAGTCATCGTTTCTTGTGTCACTTCAGTCAAGTGAATTTTAACTTTAGTAAAAAGTTGGTTTGGTTGAACGTGTTTATTTCAGATAGTGGTTTGGATAAAAAAAATAGTTTATTTATCATATAAGTCCATAAAGCTCTATGAAAATAAAACAAATAAATAGCCTATATTACTTCATATTGATCTCAACTATGTAGCTCTGTAAAAATACTGTATAAAATCATAATTTAAATACAGATAACTAATCTTTTTGCAGGTAACAAGTCTTTAGAATGGAAGTGGATTGCCCGCGCTCATGTGATTCGGTTTATAAGCTTAATACATTTTAAGAATGGTTAGGTTGAACATCTTTTTTAATTCTAAGACAGAATTTTTGACACTGACAAAGAGCGCGCGCGTAAATATCAAGTTTCATATACCAAGTAAGTCGAAATAGCTAAAGTATCTTTTTTTTGTAGCTTCACGCTTTATGGGAACCTTGTGTTAAGACACTCCGTACCTTAGTCCCTGCTTTCTCCGTCCCGCTTGCCAAAGTATCGAATTTGTTTAATCAATTATCAATTGAACTGTTCAAGCGCAAATATCGGCTATATTTTTCACGAATCCCCCTTTTCCAGATCATTTTAAACGGTACCTAAAAGAAAATTCTAAGTTAAACCCGCCTTTCTAAGTGTCCGCAATTAGATTGCTTCCACAGATAACATATAATGATTACGCTTATGATTAAAAAAAATTAAACTGCTAAATATTAGGAAATACATTACTACCAGCTCGTCGAGATCCATTATCTTATTTCACAAAAATACTAAATGAGAGTTCTAATTATAAAGTCTAAAAAACAATGAACGACGAACTTTTCCACGTTAGCCGACATACAATACCCTGAGGGCGGTAGATAATTTATTAGAGTGGGTCAAACCTATACTATTATATCTAGGGTTATCGCATACAGGATTAATGGACCGATAAGTTTAGTAATAATTTAATTTTAGATATTGAATTAATTGTATTATACTTTGCCAAATAAGGATATATTTCACTGCAAATTAAAAAATATTAAATACGTTTAATTTTTTTATTTAATCGAAATAATCGCTTATATTATTATTTTTTTTTTTGCAACTCGTCATACAGTCTATGATCACGGGTAGACTGAGATGGTATTTGTCTGTTTCATTGTGGAAAATGCTATTTTTTTCTTTCCCACGATTCATTCTGTACACTGTTCTGTATAAATTTCAAATATTGTTGAATGGCAGAACTCAACACTTTTTTTATAGTTGTAATGGACCAGGCGTTAGTCTTCCATATCACCTGATGGAAAGTGTAGATGAAGACGAATGTGGTACACGCCCGTCCAAAAGACACCTGTTAATCCTACTTTTGGAGGCTCCAGGGTTAAACATATCAGGAAAAATAAACCCAGGCCGGTCGTTCCAAATCTTGGCAACTCTCACCAAAAACGGGCTGCTAAAGCGTTTAGATCGATATGTTAACCATGTATGGATGAAACTTTTGCCTGCCCCTAGTACCTGAATAAAGAAATGGAGATGACTCAATCAGTTCGAAAAAAGCATTCGGACACTCTTCAAATTGTATCCTACAAAAAAGATAAGAATGCAACACTTGCACTTAACCATGCTTGCAATTAATATGCGAGTCTCTGGTCGTCTGGTTTAAAGAGTGCACTAGCATTAAGAGTACTCCTCTTCAATAAAATCAACTATGTGATAAAAAGACAAAACTATTCTATATAAACAACCAACGTGTTCGTTGCTTCGCTCGGTTGATCAATTTATTTTATTTAATTAGCATGTGTTGTTCATATAAGTTTTTCTAGTTAAAACTTCTTAACAATCGCTGTATTTCATTTAAAAAGTTTATGAAACGAAAAAACGACAGTAAAAAGAGAGATATATAAAATCATAATATTCAACTACGGAGAAAATGAGATAGAAAGCAGTTATGCAGTGCTTCAATTGCTTGTGTCAGACATGATATTTATGGTTTTTTTTTATTTGGTACTAAAATTTTTCAAAAACAGAAAACGAATATTGTAGCAATTTCTAAAAAAAAAAATACAAAAAGGGTAAAAAGACAGCAAATATAGGGGTATTTGCTGTTTTTTCACCCTTTTTCATAATATGTTTGCTAATTTCGTCCACGTTAAAGTAATTGAACGTGGAAAATTATAATTCCATTACGCATTACGCATAAATCTAACTGTTTAAAACATTGAAAATGATCCTAGTAATTAATTACCCACATATTTAAATTATAAATTCAATATATTATTTTAAACAATATTTTCATACGAAGCAACCTCTGACGATTAATTTATTTAAAGGGTAGGTCGTACCATAATTGCGATCCGCGAGAGACCTACATAATTAAGCAAAACGTTTTCAATTATCTCTCTAGAGTTTTAAATATAGAACATACTTTAGCCTGAGTAGGTATTGTATTATACTTTATATATATTTTTTTATAATGAGCAATTTTACTTGATTGATCTATAAAATATATTTATATATTCCCTGCAATCATAACATGTTTATATATTTATACATATATTTACTTATATATAGTCAAAATCATTTAAAATTAAAAACGAGTGAATTTTTTTTCGTAATTGTGACAGATGACGGTTAAGTTAAAAAAAAAGCATCTTATTATTAAGCGTAAATGTTAGTTATTAAAAAAATAGCTTTACGTTTTATCCTGCGTATAGTAGGGTAGGGTAGAGTGAACCACAGCGACTTGGAAACCTAATGTTAAGGCACTCAGTTCCCCGCTTTCTACCTTTTTTTTACCTTTTAAAGCATTGAGTGTTGAGTGGCAGAACCACGAAGGTTTTCAATATTAGCGTTAAATATTATAATTTCTAAACTGATTAAGCTTTTATTCGCTGACCGCAACTTCATTGACGTAGATTCTATGATCGTGCGTTGAGCACCATTTAATATGTAAATTTCTAATCAGATATTCCAGTCTTTTATTTCTTGTATGCCGCTGTAAAATGCTCATGAAGCGGAATAACCCTTTCTAAGGAGCCATTTCGAACTTCAATCCCTATAGTTCAGCTGAAAACAGGTTTAAAGTTGTAAATTGGATTTTGCATAAATTTTAAAAATCCAAAGTTTTCATGCCATCGTATGTAAATATTAACTTTGAATTCCCCCAAGACATCTTCAGAAAAATAGTTGATAGATATACCGACATATAAGCAGATGAGGAAACAAGTGATTCTATAAGAATTTAGTTTTATTCTTACGAGTACGAAATCTTAAAAATAATTTTATAAGAATTTGCCCGATGGTTATCATCTTCAATGATTTAAGCACGGAGTTAGGTACAGTCTGGTTCAATGGTTATCACTCACGTGTTTTTGCTAACTTTCAGAGTTCCGGTAATTAAGATTGCTTCATTACATTCATTATATGTGTAGAAAAAAATATATACATATACTGTATATATGTATATGTATATATATATATATATATATATATATATATATATATATATATATATATATATATATATATATATATATATATATATATATATATATATATATATATATATATATATATATATATATATATATATATATATATATATATATATATATATATATATATATATATATATATATATATATATATATATATATATATATATATATATATATATATATATACTACTATTGCACATACATTCATCACAAGGTCGATTAAGTGCATACCATCACAAGTGCATACATATTCGAAGCTGTCAAGTAAACTACAGTATATTACTAGGATCATTTTCAATGTTTTAAACAGTTAGATTTATGCGTAATGCGTAATGGAATTATAATTTTCCACGTTCAATTACTTTAACGTGGACGAAATTAGCAAACATATTATGAAAAAGGGTGAAAAAACAGCAAATACCCCTATATTTGCTGTCTTTTTACCCTTTTTGTATTTTTTTTTTTAGAAATTGCTACAATATTCGTTTTCTGTTTTTGAAAAATTTTAGTACCAAATAAAAAAAAACCATAAATATCATGTCTGACACAAGCAATTGAAGCACTGCATAACTGCTTTCTATCTCATTTTCTCCGTAGTTGAATATTATGATTTTATATATCTATCTCTTTTTACTGTCGTTTTTTCGTTTCATAAACTTTTTAAATGAAATACAGCGATTGTTAAGAAGTTTTAACTAGAAAAACCTATATGAAGAACACATACTAATTAAATAAAATAAATTGATCAACCGAGCGAAGCAACGAACATGTTGGTTGTTTATATAGAATAGTTTTGTCTTTTTATCACATAGTTGATTTTATGGAAGAGAGGTACTCTTAATGCTAGTGCACTCTTTCAACCAGACGACCAGAGACTCGCATATTATTAATTGCAAGCATGGTTAAGTGCAAGTGTTGCATTCTTATCTTTTTTGTAGGATACAATTTGAAGAGTGCCCGAATGCTTTTTTCGAACTGATTGAGCCATCTCCATGTCTTTATTCAAGTACTAGGCGCAGGCAAAAGTTTCATCCATACATGGTTAACATATCGAACTAAACGCTTTAGCAGCCCGTTTTTGGTGAGAGTTGCCAAGATTTGGAACGACCGGCCTGGGTTTATTTTTCCTGATATGTTTAACCCTGGAGCCTCCAAAAGTAGGATGAACAGGTATCTTTTGGACGGGCGTCTACCACCTTCGTCTTCATCTACACTTTCCATCAGGTGAGATGGAAGACAAACGCCTGGTCCATTACAACTATAAAAAAAGTGTTGAGTTCTGCCACTCAACAATATTTGAAATTTATACAGAACAGTGTACAGAATGAATCGTGGGAAAGAAAAAAATAGCATTTTCCACAACGAAACAGACAAATACCATCTCAGTTTACCCGTGATCATAGACTACTGTATGACGGGTTGCAAAAAAAAAATAATATAAGCGATTATTTCGATTAAATAAGAAAATAAAACATATTTAATATTTTTTATTTCGCAGTGAAATATATCCTAATTCGGCTAAATATAATACAGTTAATTCAATATCTAAAATTAAATTATTACTAAACTTATCGGTCCATTAATCCTGTATGCGATAACCCTAGATATAATAGTATAGGTTTGACCCACTCTAATAAATTATCTACCGCCCTCAGGGTATTGTATGTCGGCTAACGTGGAAAAGTTCGTCGTTCATTGTTTTTTAGACTTTATAATTAGAACTCTCATTTAGTATTTTTGTGAAATAAGATAATGGATCTCGACGAGCTGGTAGTAATGTATTTCCTAATATTTAGCAGTTTAATTTTTTTTAATCATAAGCGTAATCATTATATGTTATCTGTGGAAGCAATCTAATTGCGGACACTTAGAAAGGCGGGTTTAACTTAGAATTTTCTTTTAGGTACCGTTTAAAATGATCTGGAAAAGGGGGATTCGTGAAAAATATAGCCGATATTTGCGCTTGAACAGTTCAATTGATAATTGATTAAACAAATTCGATACTTTAGCAAGCGGCGACGGAGAAAGCAGGGACTAAGGTATGGAGTGTCTTAACACAAGGTTCCCACAAAGCGTGAAGCTACAAAAAAAAAGATACTTTAGCTGATTCGACTTACTTGGTATATGACTCTTTGTCAGTGTCAAAAATTCTGTCTTAAAATTAAAAAAGATGTTCAACCTAACCATTCTGAAAATGTATTAAGCTTATAAACCGAATCACATGAGCGCGGGCAATCCACTTCCATTCTAAAGACTTGTTACCTGCAAAAAGATTAGTTATCTATATTTAAATTATGAGTTTATACAGTATTTTTACAGAGCTACATAGTTGAGATCAATATGAAGTAATATAGGCTATTTATTTATTTTATTTTTATAGAGCTTTATGGACTTATATGATAAATAAACTATTTTTTTTATCCAAACCACTATCTGAAATAAACACGTTTAACCAAACCAACTTTTTACTAAAATTCACTTGTTTAAGAAACGATGACTGTCGATCTTTGATACAGTTCGATCAAGTTTGATGAAGCATACATACACTTAAAAAATTGCACTTAATAAGATTATCATATTCAAACATTATGCAATTCTAACAATATATATATATATATATATATATATATATATATATATATATATATATATATATATATATATATATATATATATATATATATATATATATATATATATATATATATATATATATATATATATATATATATATATATATATATATATATATATATATATATATATATATATATATATATATATATATATATATATATATATATATATATATATATATATATATATATATATATATTTTATTTTCGCGCTATTATTTATCTCTCTGTATTTTTATTACTGTTCGATGGGTACTTGTGATAATTTATATATGTATGTATAATATACCATTTAAAATACGATTAGGAATTATATTAATTAAAGAGAACCGTCGTGGCGCAGAGGCGTAGCGTCTGATCTGAGATTCCCAATCGGGGAAAACGGAAATAGAAAATGAAAATGGAGCACTTTTCCATTTTCATTTTCCAATCTTTTCTTTTCCATTTCCATTTTCTTCGCTCTGGCATCAAGATAAAGCGTGGCGTTGAGTTCCGCCAATCAACACGCAATGACTTGAAAAAGGCGGAAAGCAGGGAACGGACTGTCTTAACACTAGGCTCCTGTGGTTCCTGCGGTTCCCTCTGCCTACTCTGTCATGTCAAAGTCAAAGTCAAAGTCAAAACAATTTTATTCAAAATAAGAAGTACAAGCTTAATTTTTTGAACATCAAATAATTAATTTAATTTGCATCTGCGGGATAAAGCGTCAAGCTAAAAAAAAATTTAATTGTCTTTTGAAATCTAGACACTTTATATGCAGAAAATGCTATTGAAGATTCCATTGTTCACTTGTCTCAGTACAACATTTCACATACTTATAATGTATAAGTAATTCCAAAATTTTTCAACCAAACCTTTAGTAAAACTACTAAGACAAAAATAATATTAGATAAGAAATAATGGATTTTATTTCGTTTATAGATTATAGATTATAGGTAATAATACTTCTACAAATTAAGTACACTCTGCCTACATAATTGAGTGCAACGTGTAGTATAAAGCGATTCGCCAAAATAAATACATACATTTATAAAATATCACGTTACCTAAATAAATGATATAAATATTATTAATGATTTCGTTATTTATTCTTCATTTAAGTAATAAGCAAAAGTGAGAGATAAGAGAGGTAAGGGGTAGGTCTAGGTTGACTTTCGAGAACAATGTCGAAGATATTGGAGAAAGTCACGCAAAAAGCATGAGGATCCCCCGTATAGTATATAGGCAAGACAGTGGACGAGTCGAAAGAGGCGTGGAGGGACTCTACCCCGCTAAGTATAAAGCGTAAAAATCAAATCAATCAAATTCTACTTTTTTATACATATAGGATAATTACATACTGATATTTTCCTCAATTATAGGAGAAGTTATAAAATCTTTTTCTAATAAAAATTATTAATTTAAAAAGTCACATCCATACATTTTAGTGTCAAAGTAATCAGTGGAACTGCGAGCGGCATTCTGTATTTTATTACTCAAGTTATGGAAGTTCGCGAAAAATTTTATGGTCTCCATCATTTTTCTTGCTCGTTATATTTTAATCAAAGCTTTTCTTTGAATTGGCATCTGGCTTTTGTTAGAAAATGACTTAGGCTATCTTTATAAAAACTAACTAACGTGCTAACTTTATAAAAACCGGTATAAATGAGATGTTTATCACACCCGTCTCACACTTTCGACGCAAGGAACCGCAAAGTATTCTCTATTTTTCTCCGTAATCGTCCCAATTTTCTAGAATAGGAAAAAAAAGGTATATATACTTCGTGTGTGATGATTGAATGATGGGACTCAATAACAAGCCACTAAGTTCTCTCTGCCTTCATAAAGAATAATAAAATATATATTTATTTAAGTAACGTAATATTTTATAAATGTGTACATCGTCAAAAAGAAAGTATATATATATATATATATATATATATATATATATATATATATATATATATATATATATATATATATATATATATATATATATATATATATATATATATATATATATATATATATATATATATATATATATATATATATATATATATATATATATATATATATATATATATATATATATATATATATATATATATATATATATATATATCTATATATATATATATATATATATATATATATATATATATATATATATATATATATATATATATATATATATATATATATATATATATATATATATATATATATATATTTATTTTGGCGAATCGCTTTATACTACACGTTGCACTCAATTATGTAGGCAGAGTGTACTTAATTTGTAGAAATATTACATTAATACGTAAAAAGGGGTTGTTAAACAATAGCTGTAAATACTTATCTAGTTGAGTTAAAGTTGACACGCTGACGTGATGTAACGTGACGTGACGTACAATGCTAAAATCTATTTAACACCGAATACAAAAAATAATAATAAACAGTAATATATAAGTAAATCTATATTATCTTTCAATATATACGAATAGCGTACACTATTTGTGTTTTGAATTTCATCCATAATCCGGAATTCAACAATTTTTAAAAGCCTTTATTAAAAGCTTTAACCTTAAGTCACTAATGTAATTAAAGGTAGTTTGTAACAAATAATACAGTTTTTCAATCATTTATCATCTATGTATAAAGTATACACGTAAATATAAGAGCCAAGCGATAAACGTTTTCATGATAACCAGGAGTGCCGACGCCAGTTACGCCGCGGTCACATAGAAATGAGTAAGCGTAATTATAATATATATTATTTATACAATATTCTAAGTACAGTTGCAATAAGATATATAGAAACGATTAACGTAATATAATATAGCTTATATATATCGTAAATATGTTTTCCTTTTAAATCAGTACTGAGATTAGTGCGTACAGCCAAAGAAACTCTTCAGCTTCTGTTATATCATTATAGAAGTACGTGGCGCAGAGGCGCAACGTCTGCCTGTAACGCGATAGTTTCTGGGTTCGATCCCCAGTCGGGGAAGATGGATTTTTCGATTTCCAATTTCTTCGCTCTGGCTCGCTCGTTGAGTTCTTCCACTTATCACGCAATGCCTCAAAAAAGGCGGAAAGTGGAGACGGAGAAAGCAGGGACCAAGCAACGGAGTGTTATAACACTAGGTTCATATAGTTCCTGCTGTTCCCTCTGTCTACTCTGCTATGTGCGGGATAAAGCGTGAAGCTAAAAAAAATTATAGAAGCATAGAAATTTCAATGTTAAATTCTACTACTTATAAACTCCAAATTTGTAGATAGGATTAAATTTTCTTTCTCCAAATCCTCAAGCTTAAAAGCTTTATAATTTAAAAAGTTTCGTCCCTTTCATCCACAATCTTTTGGAATTTGTTAGATCATTTAGAATGAATTTTAAATATGAAGTATAACTTTCTAAATTATTATAGTTTTTGGAAATTGTTAAAAAAACAACTAAAAAACATAGATTAATGTTCAATGAGTAAATCTGATTTAAGAAAAATACTTACACGATGTCAATTCCTGAAGTTGTTGGAATTCAGCGGGCGAAAGTTTGTCCCATTGAAACCCACTGCCCACTGTGTTCGGCATGACCTGGAAATAAAACTTTTCAATATATAACAGTCATATTTACCAAATATAAGTAACTTCTAGAATTAGAGTAAGGCGATGGTAGACAAGTGAAGTGATAAATAAAGTGCAATGCTGACTTCTACTAACACTTATTTCTCTTTGACTAATCTGCTAAAGTGAGATAAAGTGTTAAGATAAAAATAACACCATTATACTTTCTCACTCAAATTAAACGCATGGCCATGTGTTCAATGTATCTAACACAAGGTTATCAACGTCATCCTCTAAAATGTCAAAGCTATCAAACAACGGGGATAGTATCTAATTGCTTCCATTAAGGAACTACTAAATTCCATAAATTCACCGATTAGTTGATTCCGAATGGGCCATCGCGTTTTAGGAAGTACCAGTACCTGGTACTTGCGACCATAGTGTTGGTTTGAGAGGTCCTTTAAAAATGCTTTAACACTCTCCTCCATTCTCCGAGCTTCTTCCACTACTTAACCAATTTCGAAATAATTCTATTTAAGCTGCCTTTGGAGAAAGTTTTTCAAATAAATTATTATTACTAGAACGATTGAGTTTTTTTAGCAAACTATAGAGAGATTTTGCTATGTGTTTATTATACATGCATATGAATATAAATAATAAAGAAAGAGACTAATGTGGACTAAGTCTTGAAATACTCTATATGGGATATATCGTAAGTGTCAATACAAAGAGGTTGATGGATGATGGTATCACGTTCTGACGTTGATGTAATGCGTGATCGCGAAATAAACGCCCTTTGTATCGTCTCAGTACTAGCACAATGTATGAATAATATGAATCATAAATAATTATTATCGGTGAAGTAATATTGCGCGGTTTTCAGGCATAAGTTATAAGTATATTCCCGAAGGGGTAATTTACGATATATTTTTATGAATTAAAATAAGTAGTATATGTTTTTAGTAATTTTGTAGTAAAGTTTTCTAAAAATATAAAATATTTAATAAAAGTAAGTGGTTTCAAATTAATTTTAAAAGAAAAGCAACGAAACACGCGTCGATCACGTATTCGGATGGAGATTCTGCGTAATTGCAGTAAATGATATAAATCAGCAAATAACAATATGTCAGATTCCATTACTATATTAGGTATATTTTCAAAAATATATGATTTTCTTAGCTTCACGCATTATCCCGCATATTGCAGGGTAGGCAGAGGGAGCTGCAGCAATCATATGAAGCTGGTGTTAAGACACTCCGTCCTACTTTCTCAGTCTCCGCTTTCCGCCTTTTTCGAGGCATTGCGTGTGGCCGAACTAAACGCTGCGCTTTGTCTAGTTTCCAGAGCGAAGAAAAAGGAAATAGACAATTTCATCTTTCTCGAGACGGAATCGAACTCTCAAACCGTCGCGTTTGCAGGCAGACGCTAACGCCTCTGCGCCACGACGGTCTTAATATATAATGATTTGATAAAAACCTTTTGTTAGACAAATTTTCGTTTTGTTTCAATTACTCTAGAAGGTAAAATTTATATCACGACGAATAAAATGAAATAATTTATAAATTTTATTTCTACAATATCATAATTAGCATGTTTTCGAGTCCACTCAGTTTCAGGTCAGCCAGATATATTATAGCCTATATTGTTGGTGTCTAACTGACAGTAATGACAAGTTTCATCAATTTAATGTCAGACAAGTCAATCATGTAAATTCAATTTTCCGTTTAAATAAAAAAAATCAATTATATGATCTCATTATGTTTTATTTTTTAAAAAGATATATTTATCGAAAAGATATTTCGTCTACTTTGAATTATATTTTTCTTTAATTTGTTTTATTGTTTGTTTCAGACAATTTTATCATCTGTTGTGTTTCATCATTTATTCATATTATTCTACAAAATTTAATTATAATCTGCATTCGTGTTTTTTCTACTATACGTGACACTGGCAGAATATTTTGCGTCTGTCTCCACAAAATCAAACCATAATAAAAAAAATTGAAGCAAGCAATGCAAAAAAGAGAAGCTTAGAGAATCCAAGTGTGGGTTTAATTGATAATAAATCAAGACAGGCGGAGAAATCATAAAATATAAAGAAAAGCAAGATGCCAATATTTTCATACTTAAGACGTATATTCTTCTTTATAGCGAGTGTCATATAGCTAATATTTACGTATTATTGCTTAATTCTTTATAAAACACTAGCTCCTACAGTACGGCTTCGGTCGCTTGTCTATGGGTACAGGAAATGGTGATAGGAAAGTCTCAAGGAGCTGCACTTCGAACATTCTAAGTGTTCCATATATTTTTTAAAAAGGAATTTATATCATAAGCTTATTTATCGTATATATATATATATATATATATATATATATATATATATATATATATATATATATATATATATATATATATATATATATATATATATATATATATATATATATATATATACATATATATATATATATATATATATATATACATACATATATATATATATATATATATATATATATATATATATATATATATATATATATATATATATATATATATATATATATATATATATATATATATATATATATATATATATATATATATATATATTTAAACAAATGAAAATATACATATTTACATACCTAAATAAATATATATTCAAATACATATAAATATAAGTATACATACACTATTAAATATATATTATTTTTAACAATATGAACACTTAAAAATATACCATAATTTTTTAACTAATAACCAATGAAATATTCTTTTCACTACCACTACTTTTATTTTTATATCTAATTCGGTGTAATTGTCGTTAAATTCACTTCTAAAATTTATATAAAATCACATATTCATTGTAAGTTAAAATTATTATATCGTTAAAAGCGTTATTTTAGCCTTTATAGATTTCATGTAGTATTATTTTCCTTTAGAGAATGCTCTCATATAAATTCTACTTTGTTAGAAAGATCCAAATATTGCCAGGTGAATGAAATATGGACGAATTAATCCCATAAATCTTTAAATACGCGTACAATATGGTATGTTAATAATATAATATGGTATGTTGAAACATTTTAACCGATTTCCAAAAAGAGATAGTAAAACTTAAATATCAGCGTTTAATTTTTTTTCTTTAACTAGATAGTATTGTTTAGTATATTGTCATCTATTACTTTCAAACAAGAATTTTGTGTAAGGATGGGAATTCTATGGGTTTTCTATTTAGATAGGGAAGCATGAAAGTCCATCCGAAATGAGGACCGTCGTGGCGCAGATGCGCAACGTCTGCCTGTAACGCGACGGTTTCTGGGTTCGATCCCCAGTCGGAGAAGATGGATTTTTCTATTTCCATTTTCTTCGCTCAGGCAAACTAGGCAAAGCGCGGCGTTCAGTTCCGCCACTTAACACGCAATGCCTCGAAACAGGCGGAAAGCGGGAACGGAGAAAGCAGGGACTAAGCAACGGAGTGTCGTAGCACTAGATTCCCACGGTCCTTGCAGTTCTCTCTGCTTACCCTGCCATGTGCGGGATAAAGCGTGAAGCTACAAAAAAGCTATGAAAGTCTTGTATTGTAGTTCCTTAACTCAATACAAAAAGGTTCTCCTAAATGCATCATTTAGTTCTCTATCATTCTGTCTGTGTGTTAATGACCATATTATCAAGATGATTTCCGATGATAATTTCTGGAGACTTTTCCATATCAAAAATAAATCTAATAATAATAGAAACAAACTTTGTAATAGTTTTTTCACTATATATAATTTGTGGAATCTATGTAATTACGGAAACTTAGAGAAGCGAATTTTTGACCTAGAGTTTTGATTTGGATACTCAATATGTTATACTTATACCCATTATATTGTTACCAACTTTGATTAAAATAATTTATTGATTCTTAAATTATATTAGAGGATCGACGTGGAGCAGCGGAGTAGTGACTGCCTGTGAACCCATCAATTTGTGGGTTCTATTATTAAAGGTGTAAACCATGTTCATGCGTTACCATCTGCCTGTGCAGGATAAAGCGTGAGTCTAAAAAATATATAAAGGCGGCAGTAGTATTTCAATATTATACATATTGTGATACACACGATAAGTTACAGCCAATAAAACTGAAGTTTATTGAACCGCATGAAATCCTTTAATATTGTGAAGGGGAAGCTATTGTTCTTATTACTAACTCAAAATGCGCACAATTCACTTATTTAGTTCTTCCAGTTTATTAATTAAATCTAAGTACAACCTAGATGCCAATCCGTGGTGATCTAAGTCGATGGAAATAACAAGAATGGCAACAATATACTGTAAATATAGCCTATGACATTTTTTATCTTATTTGTACTGTAATTTCTAAAGGTTTGTCTAACAGTATGTAAACTAGGTCAACAGCAACTATCCTGGAGCTTTTGATTCATACAATACCCGGCAAAGGCAAAGCTTATACACTAGATCCTTTTCATTACGTTCAAAGAACGTAAACCTCAATATTGGGTTTTAATTACAACTCATTATATACTTTTAACGTAGAAATTGTCATGACGACCAAAAAAACGCAAGTCAGACATGTTGTCCGTCTGACTTGCTTTTTTGTCTATCATCCGATCGGAATGAGATCCTTTGAGATATTCATTAATTACTTTTGAAGTACGGAACTCTTAAAACCAGTAAGAAATTAATGTTGTAATAAATATTTAGTAAGACCTTTTTTTTAAATATTTATTATAATAATTTAATTTGTGGGTTCGATTCCCACTCGGGGAGGATGAATTTTTCTATTTCCATTTTTTTAGTTCTGGAAACTAGGCAAAGCGCGGCGTTGAGTTCCGTCACTCAACACGCAATACCTCGAAAACGGCGGAAAGCGGGGACGGAGTAAGCAGGAACTAAGCAACAGAGTGTCTTAACACTAGGTTCGTATGGTTCCTGCAGTTCCCTCTGTCTACCCTGCCATGTGCGGGATAAAACATGAAGCTAAAAAAAAAAATTAAGTTTTATTAGTATCATCTATAGTATATATAAAGTAGACCAATATCAAAAGATATTTGTTAAAGATTAAAACAAAATCTTGCAATAATTGCAAGATTCTCTTTTGTCCTAAATTTGTCCATATAGACCCCAGGCGATCGATTTCATTAAGGTGCAGTAGTTAATGTATAACATAAAGGCGATAGTTACGAGTTCAATTCCTGCTGGAGGGAGTAAATTAAATAAATGCAATTAAACTGGCAAAACAAAGCGTATTGAATGAATGTATCCCTTTTTGTATGAAGTTTAATAATATCCGCTGATGGTACCAACTAAGAAACATAAATAGTATTTGTTAACAAATGAGATGAAGGAACTTATTAAATACTTGAACTTCCACCAACTTTCTTGTTCTTCGCATACACTTTATACACTCGAATATTTCCTAAGCCACTAGGTGCCTAACAAAATAAATAACCAGAGAAAACGCTTTCATCGCGACACAGGAAGTGTCTTGTATTACGCTGCTAATATCCTATGTAGGTGTTTAGTTAACAAAGCGAGACGTTGAATTACGCATTGAATGACTCCAAAGGAAATATCGTACTCTTAAAATATAAACAAAAAAGTAAACTTAAAGATATAAATTAATGTTGGCTACTACTACTGTACTTGAAGATATTCTATTATTATTCTTTAAGTAAGACTCTACCGTCGTGGTGAAAATGTATAGCGTCTGCCTGTAAACCCGACAGTTTGTGGGTTCGATTCCCACTCAAGGTAAAAAATGCTTTATTTTACTTTCATTTTTATCTCTCTGGCAACTAGGCAAAGCGCAGAGTTGAATTCAATCACTTTTAAGTGGCGGAATTCAATGCCTCGAAAAGGCGGAAAGCGGGTAATTGAATGTTGCCAAGGTTCCTGGGGTTCATTCAACCTTCTATGAGCGGGATTACGCGAGAAGCAAAAAGATTTTAACAACTTCTAGTTTCTAGCACAATAATATTTAAAAAAAAAATCATCTCACTCTCTACCTCTATATATTTCTCTTTTTCTATTTCTCCGACACAAGTTATGTATGAATTTCTTTTCGAAGGGTGAGAATCAAACCTAAAATCACCGCGACATCTATATTTTATATCATCATATAAATAAACATAAAGAAATTCACTAGTTCCAAGTATTTATAAAGCTAACAAGAAATCGTAGATGGGGGAGTCGTTATAGCTTTAAAGCTCATATTTTACTTCCGTTTCAAGCATACTACTTCCGCACAGTAATAAATCGTTTTACCTGGCTTTTAATAACATACGGTCTACGAGAATATGTTTAAAAAAGCCTTAGAATACAGTAAATAATAAAAATAAAATAAATAATTTGTGAAATACTATTGAATAAAAAAATTTTGAAAAAATACAAGTTTGAACTCAACTGAACTTCAAACAGCTTACAAGTTTAGTTAATATTTTCACCTATTTAGGGTACAATTTATTTATAAATTATTTTAGGGCTGTCACGTAAAATTTAGGGACCAAACGACACTTGTATGATAAACACGAACGCTATGGTGTATGATGGTTATACACCATCTTCTCTTTGGTAACAAAACACAACGCCTCGTGTTCCGCCATGACGCAATGTCTCGATGGCGTAAAGCGGTGAAAAGAGTGTCTTGACACTTTCACACGGTCTATCCTACTGTAAGTTACTACTACACTATTTGTTATTTTGAAAGTAAATTGGCTGTGATGGACAAACTGTAAAGTTTTTATAAATATCTTATAAAAATACCTAAAAAAAAGCAAATTTGAAGGAATTAGTTGAAGAGATTATAATTTATATATAGTAGATGTTGCCCACGCCTATGCTCGCAGTTATTAAATGTATTATGCACATTATATTTCTAGTGGTATGCCCGAGTTAAAATATCTTAGTAATTCGTAATATTTACAAAACTAAATACTAATTTTATGGTTTGGTTTGGACCAACGTTACTCATTTAAATTATTATAAAAAAGGAAATATTATAATCCTGAAATAAATTCTTATTTTTTCATTATAATAGTTTTTTAATAAGGTTGATGATTCTTCTAGTTATGATTCTTTAAACAGGTAACTGTCACAAAAAGAAGGAGAGATAAGCTTAGTCTTCACGTAAAGCTTTAATTTTCATCGATTTAGCTTCAAAAGTGATGGAGTTTGTGGAATGGAGTTTGTTTAGAAACTTAACCCCCCTTTTTCACCCCCGTTAAAGCAGAATCTCCAAAAACCCTTATTGCTTCATTCTTAATTTCTAACCAAATAGCCAAATATTAATTTTAATCGAATTAGCTTCAAAACTGACGGAGTTTCATACAAACTTACCCGGTGAGGATACTCAGGAAACGTACTCAGTGAGGATTAAGACCTTAAAAATCACAAAAAGATAGCCTATATGTTATCGAGAACTAGTATAATATAACAAAAAATGTTCGTCAAAATTCGTCCAGTGGTTCCTGAGTTTAGCGTGTGCAAACAGACAAACTTTCAAACTTTTGAATTCTTATTCTTTTTTCATTTCTTAATAACCCTACACCCTTTGTTTTGTAAAAATATGATAAAATGTCACGATATTTTTACTGTTTTACTATATGTACAGATAACGCCTTAGAACCTACAAGTGGAGATTTTAATCAACATCATTTATATGCATCAGCAAATTTAATAAACATACAATTATATGTAAATGTAATATGTCTGGTAATGTAAAAAATAAATTAATTCGCAATTACTCTCTAATATTAAAGAGAACAAATACATGTACATATTTTTTGTATTTTAAAAATTAGCGCCGTTGTGGCGCAGTGGAACAGCATCTAACTATAAACGAGAAGATTAGATTCCTATCATCTGGAGAAACAAATTATTTATTTGTTAATTCCTCACCTTTTCAAGAACCAAAGAACGTTAAGAACCAAAAACCTCAAAAATAAAAGTTACGCAGAGGGCATAATAACGTGTAAAATGGTAAAGTTCCAAGCACTTTAGTAAGAAAAAGGCTACTATTATGATCTGAATTCACAAACATCACGTGCTTTCAAATAAGTCTTAGTAAATAGCAAGTAAATTTTTTAAAACAATATTAATAAAATAATTAAAATTCTGTAAATTTAACAGTTTCCAATATTTTATAGTTTTTTTTGACAACTTCATGCTTTTCCCAGTAGAGTAATTCAACACACACGTTCTCTTACTTCCGATGGAATAATAAAGTGAAATTCAAATATTTTTATCAAAATTTATTTACAAGCTTCATTTTTTGAACTTAGATATAAAAGATTAAAAAATATCATATCAATATATATGTCATAGATAATTATCCATTATTTCAAGATGTTGCACAGAACAAATCTATTAGTATTATAACGTCATGTATTTTAAATTTGAAATTTTCGTTTTTAAATTAAATTTGACATTTAAAATTTGGTATTGAGGACCGTCGTGGCGCAGAGGCGCAACGTCTGCTTGTATCGCGACGGTTTCTAGGTTCGATCCCCAGTCGGAGACGACGGATTTTTCTATTTACATTTTCTTCACTCTGGCAAACTAGGCAAAGCGCGGCGTTGAGTTCCGCTACTCAACACGCAATGCCTCGAAAAAGGCGGAAAGCAGGGACGGAGAAAGCAATCACTAAGCAACGGAGTGTCTTAACACTAGGTTCGCCAGTCAGTTCCCTCTGCCTACCCTGCTTAATTTTTCTTTTTCTTATTGTAAATTTCCTGAATCAATGCTACATAGTAAAATAAATAGCCAATTTTATAATTTTGGCAAATTGATTTTTATTTTAAATTAACAAAACAAACAAAATAGACTGTTGTCTGGTTTTGCAGCTTAATATATTATTAGGCTAACAATTAAAATAATTAACGATTTGTCTTTAAATATTTCATATAAAATAATATTTTTAATCCAAACTATTAAGTAAATCGAAAGGAAATCTAATAAAAAGCAAAATATATGTCTCTAATATTATACAATTACAAGATCTGATTTACTACTTTAATACTTTTCCCGATGACGTTATTGTAATTAGCTAATACATGCTTATTAAGAAGGCTTTCGATGTTCCTAACGAGAGTTAATATGGAATTGGCGTCGCTTACACTGTAATAGTTGTTTAGAAAACACTCCCCTAAGTAATGTCAATTAAGGATTTTTTGGAAGAAACGATTTTAATGGGAATTATGTGAAAAAGTGGTTTCCATGGATTCCGGGCCCATGTGACCCATCGGAGTGTTGTAGGAAGAGGAGCTCCAAGCAGTGCTTGGTACTTGCGACCCAAGTGTAGTTTTAAAGGGGCTCCTTTAAAATGCCTTAACGCTCACCTTCACTGTCCGAGCTCCTTCCACTATCTAACTAAATTCGAAACGATTCCACTAATCCTACCTTCATAGTAGGTAGGTAGTTCCAGACAGGCCAAGATGTTTTAGCAAACTATAGAGAGATTTCACTGTTGTACCTTTCGCTTCTACTTCAACTGCATATAAATTTACTCTAAACCAATTTCCGGTAAAGCGGAAGAACCTAACGTAAAATTGGGACAGACATACAGATATAAAGAATTTATAATGGTTCCGTTTTTGCCAAATGGCTACGGAACCCCAAAAATACGTACTATGCTGATACATAATATGTTTGACAGCAAAGAATTAAGTACGACTTCTGTCATCTCTAAAAAGCTTTTATAATGTCAACATTTCAACAAGTAGTCGCTTCCTTTCGTTTCTGTCGACACATTAAGTTGCTTTCAGAAAAAATATTTTTAGGCCTTTTTCTTGCAACAAAATTATTACCAATTTGCCCAAATTGTTGGAAAATGAACCATGTTTTTGTTACAAAAAATTCAAAATGAAAGTCAAATATTTAGAGTGTTAATGGTTTGGATAAGAATAAGGCTTTATAAGGCTCAGAAGATTTTATCTATATACGACTAGAAACAAGATCACGGCTTCGCTTGCTTGATAATATTAAGAACTCCAATGTTTTTGTTTTTTTACATATTTGTATTGCGGAAATGATTTTTAAATAGTAAATTACCCTTGGATGTTGATCGAAACTGAAATTAAATCAAACATTTATCGTTCCACAAAAGTCCCGGTATCGGGAAAGGGGGAAACGTGAAAAAGGCATCAGAGAAAACAACACTCTTCTGTCTCCGATTTCAAGACATAAAAAGACTTCAAGTATAGCGAAACTCAACACAGGTACATGAATATATTTATTGCTTCAAATAATTAATTAATCATAATAATCTTTTACTTTTGAGGACCGTTGTGGCGCAGAGGCGCAACGTCTGTCTGTAACGCGACGGTTTCTGGGTTCGATCCCCAGTCGGGGAAGATGGATTTTTCTATTTCCATTTTCTTCGCTCTGGAAAGTAGGCAAAAGTGCGGCGTTAAGTTCCGCCACTCAACACGCAATGCCTCGAAAAAGACGGAAAGTGGGGACGGAGAAAGCAGGAATTAAGCAACGGAGTGTCTTAACACTAGGATCATATGGTCCCTGCAGTTCCCTCTGCCTACCTTGCCATGGGCGGGATAAAGCGTGAAGCTTAAAAAAATAACTTTTACACAACAGTCACCCACAGCTAAAACAGTATCTGCAAAATCATTAAGACCTAAAATATTCAAGAGTAGGACGGTGTAAAGACTCCCTGTAATATCATTACTATGACCGCGAACTTAACAACGTAATGATATCTATTAGTTGATTACAGTAAAGAAATCAGATTAAAACAGGGTAACTGAACGATATTTGACAAGTGGTAAATAGGTATGATTTACTGTACATAGCTTTAATCTAGAATTTAAAAGTAAAGTTCTATTTATACTTAACTATAAAAGGAGAGACTACTAAGACACTAAGAGATGTTAAAATATAATTATGATAAGATTTTTCAGGAATCTTGAGTAGCCAAGAGAGGTCATTCCTCTTCCTTTGTAGATCGTGGTATAGGATTTCTTAAAAATGTTATTCATATTGAAAATCAGTATTTCACATTTTACTGCCGCGAAGATGATATAGTTAGCTTAAATTTATTTACATTCAAAGTTGTCTTATCCCAAAAAATACATGGTGGAAATGTGACTAATTTATTCAAAAGAAAAAGTGTTCTCGTAGCAAGTTATCACGGGAGAAGGCTCCGCTACGTAGAGACCGTAGCGTGTATAACGCCGCTAGAGATATATCATTAATCTACCAAAGACAAAATGCATACTCATGCACTATTAATCTTAAATTTATTTTATGGTTATTTTTTAAATTCCTAAGTAAGCAATATTATGAGAATCGTCGTAGCGCAGAGGCGTAGCGTCTGACTGTAAACACGACGGTTTGTGGGTTTAATTACCACTCGGGGAAGATGGATTTTTCTATTTCCATTTTCTTCGCTCTGGCAACTAGGCAAAGCGCGGCGTTGAGTTACGCAACACGCAATTCCTTGAAGAAAGACGGAAAACAGGGGAAGTAACAGAGTGTCTTAAAAATAGGTTTCTGTTATAAGCGGGATAAAGCGTGAAACTATAAAAAATATTATCCTTGAGAACGTATTCAGATTTTGATTAAAAGACGCGGCGTTGAGTTACGTCACTCAGTACGCAGAATGTCATTATTAGTCGAATAAAAGAGTGTTTAACACAAGATTCTCTCGGAATTTAAATATATAGGTATGTCCTTGATATTTGCTTTAGTTATCTGATTTTCTTTAGAAAGACCATGACATGCACGAGTCATGAAACCATTAGACGCATTAGTCTTAATTGCATTACTTTGCAAGATGTCACAAGACACTGTTATTAATATTAATAAAAATTATATTAAAATTGTTTTAAGGGATTCAAAATTTGCAGTGTATTCAAAAACAAAGAAAAGTTATTAGTTATCTATAAAAATATAAATAAACGGTTTATTAAAAAAAATGTTCAAATGTGAGTCCAATTCACGTACCGAGGGTTTCTTATCTTTATAATTATTATACATAATTATTATACGGAGAAAGCAGGGGCTAAGCAACGGAGCGTCTTAACACTAAGTTCCCACGGTCCCTGCAGTTCCCTCTGCCTACCCTGCCATGTGCGGTATAACGCGTGAAGCTAAAAAAAAAAGTAAATAAGTAATAAATAACTAAAAATAATAAGTTATTAAAGTTGACAAACTTAAATATGAATTAATATTGTATGCATTTAACTAAAATAAAACTAAAAAACAGCGAATTAATTATTAATTTAATCTGTGGCTTGACAACTGTAACCAAATTGTATGAATATGCTATAACTGCACAAGGTAATTTTGGCCACAGGTTTGTCGGATTATATTGAAACGACAAGCGACAAGTGTTATAAACTAAACTTTCTCGATAAATGCACTGTCCAACTTAAAAAGAATCTGCAAATTTAAACCAAAAGTTTTTGAGATAAGCGCATCCAAACAAACAAATTATTTACCTTAACAAAACAGCGATATGAATTAATTTTCTATATATCTCTATTTATAAAGATAATGGAATTATAAGCTGTTTCTCGTAAACTATATTTGTAATAAATCACGGCGAGATATAATAGGATCTTATTTGAAGCCATTGATCTCCAGATATAAGTTAATATCAAATAACCGATAACTCAGGTTTATTTTAAACGGAGTGAGTGTGATTAGATTAAATTGATCCTTATGACTACAGGAATAAGGTCTCTTGCTAAGCTTTGATCTTCAAAGGAGTTGCTTTCTGGATAAACTTTGTTATATAACGTAAGGGGAATATCAGCAAGAAATAAACGGTCAATGTCATAATAAACTACTTCTTTTTTTTTAGCTTCACGCTTTGTCCCGCATATTGCAGGGTAGGCAGAGGGAAATGCAGGAACCATATGAACCTAGTGTTAAGACACTCCGTTGCTTAGTCCCTGCTTTCTCCGTCCCCACTTTCCGTCTTTTTCGAGGCATTGCGTGTTGAGTGGCGGAACTCAACGCCGCGTTTTACCTAGTTTCCAGAGCAAAGAAAATGGACATAGAAAAATCTATCTTCCCCGAGTGGGAATCGAACCCTCAAACCGTCGCGTTTATATGTTGTATATTTTTTAATCGTGGTTATTTCTCTACATCTCATTTTTACAAGCACTTTTAAATCGTCAAATAAACTTGTTACCATCAGGTGTTCAGAAGGCAGTTTTACTTAGAAGAGCCGGCAAAAAGCTCAACAATTGGCTCTTTTAAATATTTATATTAATTATATTATTTAATATATATTTAATTCAACATTTATTTATAAGTGTAATGATATCAATTTCACGCATTTTTTATTTAAATATTCCTAAAGAGTGTAACTTTAAGTGTCATAATACGATAATATCGGAAAATGGACGTCAAAAATCGATAACTGTTTATATAAACAAAAGCTGTATGAGTATCTATACACTTTTGCAAATCAATGGTTTAAAAAATATACTGTTGGTAAGCAGAATATTGCTAGATGTTTAAGGCAATATAGCTTTATATATGTTATTTTAGCATATAGCAGGGTAGACAGAGGAAATATATTATTAAGGTACTCCGATCGGCATTTTTGCTGAATTTTTTTTGTCACTTGTGACAGCGTATCTCAACGCCGTGATTGGGGTGGGCGTTTAAATTAAGATATAAAAGTTATATGTCGGCGTTAAACCAGAGTTTTAATGTTAAAAGTGATGGACTTTTGACATTCCCAATAAAATAACAAGGTAATATCAATTGTTTAATTCTCCTACAAAAGTTAATACAGAAGAGATCTTTACATAATCGACTAACTTACTAACTAACTATCATAAAGAACTAAGTTTAACTGATTTCGATAATTAAACATTAATTTTAATACTAAATATTTCGTAACAATAAAATCATAAAATGTATGTTGATTTGCGCCCATATACAATTACTATAGCCACATCGCTTTACTTGTTTCGTCAATATGTTGATATATAGGTACAAAGTAGACCAAATTCAGGTTATCCATTTTAGTCAAATATAAAACTTTAAACAAACAAGCTTAATGATTTACTAAAAACTGTACATTTGGAACACCGCTAGATCGATAGAAAGCGCACCCTTGTTTTCAGGAAGATAGATGACCTCTAATAGCTGTGATGAATCTCTTCACGACTGTCTACATCCGTAATAGTAACCTTTCAATGTGTGGTGTAAAAGCAAATGGCTTTATTTTAAAGTTGTAAATATGTAGTTTGTTTTATGTAAAAGATTTCATATAAATTAATTACATAAAACTTACATTATTAAAATAGTAATTGCGCACACTTAGAACGACGAGTTTTTGACCTAAAATTTGACTTTTTGTACCGTTCCTTGAAAAAGTAGATTAGTGAAAAATATACACAGCGGTTATTTGCTTGACATTTAACACTTGATATTCGCTCAAATTTTCACAAACTTCTTTATGCAAAAAAATGATTTCTAACTTTAAGTTAATTTGCTGAACCCAAAAAACCACAAATATCACTTTGTCGATCATACATACAATAGAGAAAAAAAAAGATATTTTTGAAGGCAAAAATTGTACGTAGGCAGCGATCAGTATCTAAGCCTGTACTTCCTACTATGGAACCTTACATATCTTAATCTGACTTGCAATTGGTCTATTTATATAAGAATTTCTAACTTTAATATATTGAATAAAACTTTATATTAAATCATTTATGGGTTAAATTCCCACTCGTGGAAGATGGATTTTTCATTTCCATTTTTTTCGCTCTGGCAACGCAAGCGCGGCGTTAAATTCCACCACACAACACGCAATGCCTCGAAAGGCAGAAATCATAGAATGGAGCGTCCTACAACTAGTGTTAAGAGTCCTAGTTTTAAGACACTCCGCTGCGGTAAAGCGTAAAAGTCGCGGTTGCAGTTAAGCATGAAAAAAGATCTACTATTAAATATTAAAAAAAAACATTAGAATTTCTGAGCATTTCCTATACAATTTGTATTTCCTATAAAATATAAAAGAGGCACATTTACAAATCAAATAAAAGCATCAATAGACAAATTATCCGCAAATATTTTTCATCTATGCCTCATATTGTTTGGACCAGCGTCGAAGGAATTTCATATCGGCGCCATAAAGAGATTGCTTAGATAAGTACGGGAAAGCACAAGTGGTCTTCCATTATTAACAGACGACTGGAAGATTTATTTTTTATTGTTTTTAGTGTTTTATGATTGTTTTTTAAAAAATATTTACAAATGTGTAACAAATGATTAATGTGTTACAAAAAATTGAAAAATATATTAGAAATATTTTGACATACATTTTTGATTATTATAAACATATGTATTTTTTTATAGCTTCACTCTTTATTCCGCAATTGGCAGGATGGGCACAGGGAACTGCAGAAACTATAGGAACCTAGTGTTAAGACACTCCGTTGTTTCATCCCTGCTTTCTGCTTTAAATATTATGTCGAGCTGTCTTCTCTTGGTAAGGAGAGACCCCAATTAAATTACGAAAACACAGTATCCAAGATACTGGAGAAAGGTCACGTTAAAAGCATGAGGACTCCCCGGAGAGCATGTATCAAGAGGTCAATAACAGTGGACGAGGCGAAAGAGGTATGCAGGGACCGCGTTTTGCGTTCCACTACTTAAATCTTGAATCTATCAGTTTTCGCAAAGTTTCTTGATTATTAATATAGGTATGTAGGTTGTTATAGGTAGATGAGCGAAGTTCAGATTTCATTATATAGTTACAAAGTTAAATAGTTGTACATGAACTTAATAAAAGCTTTTGAAATAGAAACTTTAAAATATCTACGGCAATCCGTAGCTAATTTTAAGGTTCTTTAAGATTAGGCGAAATTTTTATTAATTAGGAAAACCCGCTATAAATTTATAAATTTTGGTAAATTAATTTTGTCAACTGTTTTACAATATTTTTACAACTACAAGTTATACACAATTACAATTTGTAAATTTCGTTTATGTAATCACGAAATTGGTACGGAACACTCATTGCGTTAATACCACTCGTACTTGCCTTGTAGCTGGAACGTGTATGGAGAAATACATATGTCAAATGCAATTTCTCTGTAATACTAGCAATTATAAGTTCTGCATCATCGAAACGCTTGAAGTCATTATAACTTTTCTAATTTGAGTCGTGTGACAAATGTTTTAACAGGATGTAGGTTCGCTGATTATTTAAAATTCGACAAAATACAGTGTTAAGTTACGCAATATATATATATATATATATATATATATATATATATATATATATATATATATATATATATATATATATATATATATATATATATATATATATATATATAGATGTAGTAATAATAATATATTTATATGTATCTGTTAGAGTTATTGGATTATGTGGAATTTACTTGAAATTAAAGAAAAGTTTTATAGTACAACAACAGTCTTTTAATGATGCCCACAGAGTAAAAAGAATAGACAAACATTGAAAAAGGCGCGAATTTACACCACAGACTATATAACTATTACTAGTGTGTTACTTAGTATCTTATACACAATATAGAAACTAATATTTTAACACTCCTACCAAATTCAAGCCTTTCATCGGTTTTATACAGTAACAAAAGTTCAACAAAAGTTTACTAGACTTCTAAATAATGTAATCTATTTAATACTCTACAACACACATACAAATTAATTTAGTTTTGACATTCCAATACTATTTCTCATAAATATAAATTTGTCTTTAGACAAGGCTTTAGTAAACATATCAGCATACTGATTATTAGTGTGTACATAGTTCAGACTGATTATATTATTATAATATTTTTCTTTTATAAAGTTATACTTAATATCTATGTGTTTACATCGCTTATGAAATTCACTGTTTTTAATCACGTTTATTGCACTCTGATTGTCAATGTTTATGCACACGGATTTTTGTCTGAATACACCTAAATCACTGAGTAACTGTCTAAGCCACATAGCCTCTTTAGTTGCAGCACAAGCAGCCATGAATTCGGCTTCTGTCGTGGATAAGGCCACAGTAGGCTGGCGTTGTGATGACCAAGTGACAGCTGCTCCACTTTTTAGGAAAACATAGCCAGTCGTTGAGTATCTGTTTTCCAAGTCATTAGCAAAATCTGAATCGCTATATCCAGTTAAATCCGTGCTGTCACAGTTAGATGTATAGCATAATCCATAACTTTTTGTCTCTTTCAGGTATTTTAATATTTTCTTTACAGCGTTCCAGTGGGGTTCATCATGGGAATGTAAGTATCGACTCACCTGGTTTACAGCAAGCATTATATCAGGTCTGCTCACCGTTGCTGCATGTACAAGTGATCCTACAACTTCTCGGTAAGGATAATCTTTCTTCAGTACATTCTCAGGCTTCTGCAACTTCACATTTGGATCAGCAGGTACATAGTTAGGGTTAGCATCCTGCATGTTGAATTTCTTTAGCAAATGATCAATGTATTTGGACTGATGAATAAAAATAAAATTATTGTGCTTTTCAATTTGCATCCCAACAAAGTTAGTTGGCACAGAGTATACTTTTATTTCAAAGTTCTTTTGCAACTCACTAATTGCTTCCATTATTGCAGATTTACTTTTACAGAACAGAAGTCCATCATCAACATACAGGCACAGGTAACATTTGAAGCCATTTATTGTTCCTATATAAACACACTGATCTGCACTGTTTTTCTCAAAACCAAACTTATTGAGAACTGAGCTGAATTTAGTGTTCCAGCACCTGGGTGCCTGTTTTAACCCATATAATGATTTTACAAGCTTACATACCATATTAGGATTGCAGTCTAGTCCCTCAGGTGCTGTCATCAGGATGTTTTCCTTTAGCTCCCCATACAGAAAAGCAGTAGTAACATCAAATTGACTTATTTCTAACTTTTCTTGAGCTGCAATGGACAATAAAACTCTAATAGAGTCATACCTGACTGTTGGCGAAAAAGTATCATCATAATCAATGCCCTCTTTTTGTGCATACCCTTTTGCACACAGACGAGCTTTGTAACGAGGGCCTGTTGGTTCATCTTTGACTCGAAAAACCCATTTGCATCCAATTGGCTTCGCATCTTTAGGCTTTTCTACCAATACCCAAGTTCCATTTTGCTTATGTGATTCTAGTTCCTTTTCTATTGAACATTTCCATTTTTCGGAATCAGGTGATGAGATCGCCTCACTATAGTTCAGCGGTACAGGAATATCTTCACTACAGCACAGGTAACCTTTTCCTTCATCATCTTTTTGTTTTGAAAATAATTCTCTATTTCTTGGTCTCAGTGTTATATTGAAGTGAGACGGTATTTCAACCTTTTGGTTTGGTGAGTAGTCACTGTCAGTACCTTGATCTTGATCAGAGTCAGTAGTGGCAGATTGTAATGTGTCATTAGAGCTCTCAAATGTGTCATCATCAGTTGGTTCGGATGATGAGTGACACATTGTGCTGTCCTGTATCAAAACCTCTGAAACATAATTTCTCTCTACAGTTGTTTCAAGAAAAACTGCATCTCTGCTTTTGATTACTGTTTTGGTGCCACGAATAATAAATCTGAATCCTTTAGTATTATCACAATAGCCAATAAATATTGCTTTTGTGCTTTTGGGTCCCACTTTCTTCTTTTTTCTTTTGGAAGATGAATCATTGCTTCACACCCAAATATTCTTAAGTGACTGATATTTGGTTTGCTTCCGGACCACATTTCTTCTGGTGTCTTGAAGTTCAGTGACTTAATTGGAGATCTATTGATGAGATAAGCAGCAGTGTGTATAGATTCAGCCCAGTATCCTTTAGATAATTTGGCGTTAATTAACAAGCACTTAGCTTTTTCAACCAATGTCCTGTTCATGCGTTCTGCAACTCCATTTTGCTCTGGAGTATATGGAGTGGTGGTTTGATGAACAATTCCAGCAGCTTTTAAGAACTCACAGAAATTTGCATTCATATATTCAAGACCGTTGTCAGAGCGAAGACACTTTATACTACATTCCAGTTGTTTCTCCACTTGGCTCTTGAATTCTTTAAATTTCTCAAATGCATCAGATTTCTTGTGTAGAAAATAAACAAAAACTTTCTTTGAGTAGTCATCAATTAGGGTCATAAAGTATCTTGCACCACCCAGCGAGCTAGTCTCCATCGGACCGCAGATGTCGGAGTGTACCAACTGAAGTACTTTAGTAGTGCTGGTTTCACTTTGTTTTAGAGGTAAGCGAGTTTGTTTTCCTTGCAGGCAGGTGACACATGTAATATTCTTATTTTTCTTAGACAACTGTACACCTTCAGTGTTATCTATTAATTTCTCCAGACTTTCAAAATTCAGATGGCCCATGCGTTGATGCCAGAGGTACATGTCTTGCTTGTCAACTTCAGATATGTATGCATGTTCACTTTTCATATCTAGCCTGTACATATTATTGATTAAGCTTGCCCTTGCAACAACAACATTGTTTTTATTAAATATTAAACAGCCTTTACTGTTGAATTTTACCTGACCTCCATTCTTTATAATCTGACTGACTGATAGTAGATTTGTTGCCAGTTCAGGTACATACAAAACATTTTGGAACAGAATTTTGTTGTACTGATTTTTATCATTACACACATCTAATGTCAACTGACCAGTACTGTGAACTGATAATAACTTGTCATTTGCTACCTTTATAGTCTTGATAAGTGGCTCCTTTTCCTGTTGTAATAGATTTCTATGTTTGGTCATATGTACAGAAGCGCCAGAGTCTATATACCAAGGATCTTGTTCCAGGCTATGTGTTGAAGCTATGAAAGCAGCGGCATAACTTGAACTCTCTTGATTCTTTTTAGAAGATTTCGACTTACACTCCGCAGAAAAATGGCCATATCTATTACAGTTGTAGCAGCGCGGGCCTCTTCTAGGTTGTTTCTTGTTACCCTTATTCTTGTAGTTATGGTTGGCGGCAAATGCAGATGTGTCATTTTCACATATTTTGACATCTTGTAGAATTTTTGACTTAACTGAGTCAGCAGTTATTTTCATACCAGAGCTTTCTACACCCATAATCATCGGCTTGTATGTTTCAGGTAGACCGGATAGTAGCAGTGTCCCGAGCCACTCGTCATCTACTTTAAAGCCGATGTTCCGGAGCTTGTGAGCCGTGGTCATAATTTTGCTCACGTATTCTTCGACATTTAGACATCCAGTAAGATTTGTTGTACACAGATCTCTAAGTAATCCCACACGGCGTGTTAGCCCCGAGTCGTCGAATGCACTTGCCAAGCAGTCCCACACTTCTTTTGCAGACTTTGCATCTTGAATGTGAACGTAGTTTACAGAGTCCACCAGTAAGATGATCTTAGATTTTGCTTTTATGTCGCGTTTTGAGTCGACAGAGTCACCGGGCGCGGGTTCAACACAGTCCCACAAGTCTTCGTGTTGGAGATATGTTTTGACTGCAAATCTCCATGTGGAATAGTTTTCCCGACCAGTAAGCTTTTCGATCATTACGAGAGGATTGCTTGACGACATTTTGACACAATATTTGTAATGTTCAGGGTTTTTCGATCCGTAAAACCAACAGTCACTTTGAGGTTATGTTTTACCGGCATGCGATATTTTCACAATTTTCACTGTAATTTTATGTTCACTGGCTTTCACTTCGATTATCAGGGCTATACTGGGCCCATAACCTGTTAGAGTTATTGGATTATGTGGAATTTAGTTGAAATTAAAGAAAAGTTTTATAGTACAACAACAGTCTTTTAATGATGCCCACAGAGTAAAAAGAATAGACAAACATTGAAAAAGGCGCGAATTTACACCACAGACTATATAACTATTACTAGTGTGTTACTTAGTATCTTATACACAATATAGAAACTAATATTTTAACAATATATATATATATATATATATATATATATATATATATATATATATATATATATATATATATATATATATATATATATATATATATATATATATATATATATATATATATATATATATATATATATATATATATATATATATATATATATATATATATATATATATATATATATATATATATATATATATATATATATATATATATATATATATATATATATATATATATATATATATATATATATATATATATATATATATATATATATATATATATATATATATATATATATATATATATATATATATATATATATATATATATATATATATATATATATATATATATATATATATATATATATATATATATATATATATATATATATATATATATATATATATATATATATATATATATATATATATATATATATATATATATATATATATATATATATATATATATATATATATATATCCTTTTTTTGTTATTGTAGCCGAGTAAAAAGTATTATTTACTTCGAAACAGCTATTTGTTAGAAAAACTTAGTTGTTTGCGGATAAAGTTTCAATTGGTGACATGACTCCCTTTCATACTTGTTACGACTTAGACTTATATTATTGCAACGGTAAATTGCTTCGGTTATTTTGTTTTGCCACACTATTAGTGGATACTATGCTTTACCCATGGTTTTACTTGGTTTAAATTCTATATTTTTAAAAGAAAAATCGGAAGATGTAATCGATGCATATATTTTTTATTTATCCAATTAATCGATTTTTCATGATGGAATATACTAGTGACAGTGGGTTCGATACTCACTAGAGTGAATACAATGTGTTTGTATTAAATTTATTGTCCTATTTTTCTTAATAGACGAATTTTATTTTAACTCTACACATTCTTTGCCTATATTTGCCAGCATAGCTTTACAGGTCAATATGTCCTACTTCATAACGCTTGTGTTATTACTAATATTATAGCGCCAGGTCTAATTAATATGAAAATTTGATAACATAACAAATGTAACAAATATCTGCCACTAAATACGCTACGTCTTGAAAATAGTCTGAAACGGAAAACGGAGAGTCATAACACTAGGTTTCCCGCTTAATGCAGGATAAGCAGAGAAGGAATCTTATGTTAATTAATGGTTTGGATTGTAAATAAATTTCGCTTCACGCTGTGTTTTCTCACATAGCGAAAATCTAAATAAAAATTTGAATTCTAGATCATTTTATCTGGAATCCAAATAATTAATTATAAGCGAACTGAGCTTGGGACGTATTACGCTCCGCAAATTCAAATACCACGGGGATATGTTTACTGAATGCGAATTAGACTGCCGAGTTTGAAAAGTAAACAGATACAAAGTGATCCCGCGGGATAAATGTCGGGAATTATTGATAGTATCTATTATTATTTATCTTAACTCCTTTGTATTTTCAAATATGTTTATATATATATATATATATATATATATATATATATATATATATATATATATATATATATATATATATATATATATATATATATATATATATATATATATATATATATATATATATATATATATATATATATATATATATATATATATATATATATATATATATATATATATATATATATATATATATATATATATATATATATATATATATATATATATATATATACATATATATGACAACTCTACCAAGCTTTCGATTAATCTTCATAGTAGTATTTTTTAATTTTTTTATGGGAAGGACAAGGCAAACGCGATCAGGTCACCAGATGGTAGGATCACCGATGCCCACGGCCCTGTGTAACAGCAGAGGTGTTACAAGAGCGTTGCCGGTATAATACAAATACATTAAAAATGAATTATTTCAATCATAATACTTAAAATTAAAAAATACCTACAAATAAATATGGTTTTTTTATTTTTAAATAATCAAAAATAAACCACATCTAGTATTAGTATCAGTAGTACTATCTTTATAATCATTACATAAACAAGATATGTGACAGCTTTTATTTTAAAGCAGAACCGATTATGAAGTCGCCCTGTAATTAGCTTTTTTATCATTACAAGCGAAGCGAACGTGAAGCGAAACCCCTTATTTCAATATAACTTATAGCTAGCACTTATAAACGATCGATACATACACACATATATCATAATCTTGAATATATCCATACAATTCAAAGCAGTTTAATATCACGATAATAAACGCTTATATTTTTTTATCAAAATCAAAACGGAAATGAACATCAAGATTTATGAGTAAAGTTGTACAGTCCATCAGGATTTTAATTTAGACGGTCGTAACGATGAAGTATTTGAAATTTACGATCTCACCCATGTTTATGATATAAAGCGAGTGTTGTAAAATATTAAGACATGCCGAAGTAATAGTTGTTTGATTGTGTACTACTTTTTGATAGTGCAGTGGTTTTTTCTAACATTATTAGAAAAGTATTTAATTTGTTGGTCTTTTATATTATTTTAAAATAAGCAAAATAAAAGTTCAAATGTAGAAGAAAGCGCAAGACTACGAAGATATGGTCGCGTTGGACAGTTTTAGCGTTTATTATTATATTATATATTCTTCATTGCACACAAAAAATACAACTGAGATAGATAAATAAATTTTGGTTGACAAAGGTGGTCTTATTTCTGAAAGAAATCTCTTCCTGTCAACCAATGGAAGTGGATAAGTGACTAACAGGGGGAATGTGTAGTGCTAATTACCAAAAAATATATATATTGCAATGAATTTAAATAAGAAAAATATTAAATTCTATATATAATGAATATATTTTAAAACATACACATATATACATATGTACATACTTACAAACATAATAAATACATACATGTATAATAAACACATACATAAATATATACATATAATGCTAAATAAAACAATTTATATAAAGCTAAAATCATAATAGTCAATAAACTAGAAACTGTCTGTGAAACTAATTTAGTTTTTTTTTTAGCTTCACGCTGTATCCTGCACATGGGCAGGGTAGGCAGAGGGAACTGCAGGAACCATACGAACCTGTTAAGACACTCCGTTGCTTAGTCCCTGCTTTTATCCGTCCCCGCTTTCCGCCATTTTCGAGGCAATGCGTGTTGAGTGGCGGAACTCAACGCCGCGTTTTGCCTAGTTTGCCAGAGCGAAGAAAATGGAAGTAGAAAAATCCATCTTCTTCGACTGGGGATTGAACCCAGAAACCGTCGCGTTACAGGCACACGTTGTTAGTTTTATACCATATTTTTACGATAACAATTAATTAATAAATAAGTAAGTACTAAGATCACAGAACACATAGTTAAGGATTTCGTGCAGCTAGGTGGGGTGACAAAAAAGTCGCTGACAGCGGTCGAATGCCAAGAACAGGAAATCGAAGTTAGTGACATTGGCACTGAGGCCTATATACAAAAGAAGACAAGTTGATGAGAGTGATAGTGATACTAATGAAGTAAAAGTATATATATATATATATATATATATATATATATATATATATATATATATATATATATATATATATATATATATATATATATATATATATATATATATATATATATATATATATATATATATATATATATATATATATATATATATATATATATATATATATATATATATATATATATATATATATATATATATATATATATATATATATATATATATATATATATATATATATATATATATATATATATATATATATATATATATATATATATATATATATATATATATATATATATATATATATATATATATATATATATATATATATATATATATATATATATATATATATATATATATATATATATATATATATATATATATATATATATATATATATATATATAATATATATATATATATATATATATATATATATATATATATATATATATATATATATATATATATATATATATATATATATATATATATATATATATACGGGAAAAACATAGAATAAATAAATAAAACTTCTACAAACACAAATATTTTGAGAGCACCTGTTACATATAAATTAAATTCACTATTCGGATTTGGGCTAAGGACATTATTCCGGTAGCGTACTCCAAAATTCCCCGCACAATGTCAGATGACCTATTTCATTGCCCTAATTGTCTATTTCCCTATATTATTTTTTTAACTCAGACCTAAAAACAGAAGTGGCACTTAATATATACCAATATATAAAATCGAAAGGTCGTTCACTCACTGACTCAGAAACTATAAGTATTAGGAATTCCAAATTTTTCATACTGGGGTACTTTTTGGTATTTATGAACTATTTCCCCTCTTTAGAGGTTATTTTGTAAAGTTTAACTCGTAATTGGAGGTCTTTAGGGTTGATAATTTTTATGAAACTTTGTTATTAAGAGTGTAAGGCGATTTAATTCTTGTATAGGGATTCTTTTTAAGCTGGTATGTAAAACGGAATGCAATATTTCACCCCTAATAGTACATATCAGGTGTATTTAGACAAACGTTGCAAGACTAAGTCCAAGCGTGCTTAAAATCTTTTTTATTACGACCTACAGTTAAAACTATGACTTTAAAAATTTATTTACATGACGGACTTCTGAAGCAGATGAATTCAAAATGACATAATACATTTTTGAAGGTAAAATTAATATCCCTAACACTTTATCTAATAAGATCCTGATGCTCTTTAACGATGCAGTGATAAACCATCGTTAAAGGAAAGGGCAAGCCCCAAAAATAATATAAACAACTCAATAGTAATGCATATCTTCATAATATATATATATATATATATATATATATATATATATATATATATATATATATATATATATATATATATATATATATATATATATATATATATATATATATATATATATATATATATATATATATATATATATATATATATATATATATATATATATATATATATATATTAGCTTCACGCTTTTATCCAGCACATGGCAGGGTAAGCAGAGGGAACTGCAGGGACCGTGGGAACCTAGTGTTAAGACACTCCGTTGCTTGGTCGCTGCTTTCTCCGTCCCCGCTTTCCACCTTTTTCGAGGCATTGCGTGTTGAGTGGTGGAACTCAACGTCGTATTTTTTTTTTAAATTTCATGATATTTCAAAGGCAGCTCAAAGCAACTTTTAGATTCTTGTCAGCTTCTTCACAAAACTTGCCTTACCGACAGGTGTTGGTGTAAGATTAAGAGTAACATTACTGACACTGCAATATAAAATGATGACTAAAAAATGCTTGTAATGTCATAATTAAATAAAGAATAGTTTAATTTTGATTTAAATTATTTTTTATCACCAAAAATCTGTACTAAAAGTAGTATTTTATTATTTGCAATAAAGAAATAGTAAATTTAAGAAAAAAAAACCATTCTCATTTTTTAGTTCAAGATTAGTTAGTTCAAGATCGAAATTCTTTAAGCATAGAATGAAACGGTGCGTCATTGCTGAGATGAGAAAAAAAGTAAGTCACACATTACGCAAATTTTTCATAGAGGCCGAATTTAAAATTAGTTTTCTCATAAAACAAACAGACGGAACTCCTCAATACGATTTGTTACAATACATTATCCATACGTCAGGTAAATATAGCTAGCGGTCGATGATCTTGTTTAGGGATAGCAAAAAAATATCTACTTCAATTAATTAATTTTTTATTAAACACATTTGAGGCTATGGCGCAGCGATACTGTCTTAAGCGAGCAAGATTGAAAGTACTTAATTCATATCATTCAGTCAATGCAATAAAATCGATCTAAGACATAAAGCTTTGTTGTCATTTTTTTAATTACTGAGATAATTCATTTAGGATATATAAACTTCGTACACATTTTAGAAAGACCGTCATCGTTGCACCTTTTTAACTATAAAACAGGTTTATTTAGCTTCCCACTTTATCCTAGTCATAGAAGGATAGGCAGAGGTTACCGCAGGAACCTAGTGTTAAGACACTATGTTCTCCACTTTCCACCTTTGAGGTATTGCGTGTTGAATGACAGAACTTACACAACCCAGAACGTGCATAACGAACAACGATCGAAATTCTATGCAATTATCATTTATAAAAATTTACTGTTGATTTAAAGTGAAAATTTAGAATATTAATAAAAGCCTAGCAAGCGAAGTATAGCTTTATAAAACAATATTTTTTATAGAAAATAAAAGAGTAGAGTGTTTTTAAAAAATACTATTTCGTTTTGTAGTTCAATAAAAGTGATTCCTTTGAATGAGTTTACTATGAAATTTTATACAGATATTCAATTTGTCTGAAAGCTAGACTTTAGAATTCCTGCAACTGTTATATCTCGAGATCGATGAGAAATTATTTAGTGAATTCTCTAAAATCCACTCCATAAAACACATTTGCTTTTCAATCTAAACATAAAAATATGTAAGCTTTCAGTTTGTTGTAAGTTTTCAAGTAGAACTTATATTCCTTTACTATTCATTTTTTATCTATATAGGTCGTAAAGACAAGTGTTAACACCCTCCGTTGTACTAATGTTACGCTTTCTCTATTTCTCATCTATCATATATTTTAACTATTTTAAAATATATTTCCATATGTTGTGAAAAAGATATGCAGAGACCGTATCGTTTGGCGCTCCGTTCTCTCAGACTACCTGGTTAGGGATCCTGAAGCTATATGAATTAAAAGTACTTTTAACAGTGTAAAAAAAACATAGAAGAGTTTGAACCAGCACCTGTTGGAAGTCGTCCAAAAGCTCATAGTACAAAACCATACATTCTTATCCAGCTACGTCTGAAATTTATTAGCATCTGTTTGCTCAAAGATTATTACTGAGAAAACATTGAATCAAACGCAGTTTAAATTGAAAGACATATAACTTTAAATATATAAATTCGTAGTGAATAAAAAATGTAGAGGGTGAAATCTACGCGACACTTTCTAGTTATAAAACGTATAATATTAATATATATGAAAAAAATAAGGCAAAAATAATATATCTTAAGTTCGAGTTGTACGAAAATTGGATTAATAGCAGCTTTTTACACACATACATACGTATCTTTACGCATTATCCCTAGCGGGGTAGTCAGAGAGAACGGAGCACCAAACGTTGCGGTCCCTGCCATAAGTCTTTCGCCTCGTCCACTGTCATTAGCCTCTTCATACATGCTCTCCGGGGAGTCCTCATGCTTTTACGTGACTTTCTTCCAGTATCTTTGATAATGTGATTTCGGAAGTCAACCAAGGTCTCCCTTTACCTCTCTTACCACTTACTTTTGCTTCATGTCTTTTTTAACATTCTTTCAGCGGCTTCTTGATAAGCATTTTTCTCTAACAGTAGGATGATTCGAACATAGGGTCAAAATAATTTGTTATCCAAGTCGAAACAAAACGGAAGTCATACAATTATGACGTTCGTAGCGAAGAGGCGTAAGCGTCTACCTGTAATTGCGACGGTTTGTGGGTTCGATACCCACTCGGGGATGATGGATTTTTCTATTCTCATTTCTTCGCTTTCGCGTTGAGTTCCGCCACTCAACACGAGGCTATGCCTCCAATAAGGCGGAAAGTGGGGATGGAGAAAGCAGGGACAAAGCAACAGAGTGTCTTAATACCAGGTTCCACGGTTCCTGCAGTTCCCTCTGCCTACCCTGCCATGTGCGGGATAAAAGCGTGAATCTAAAAAAAAGTTAGATACGATTTATATCTTGACAGTACTTGATTGCTGAAACTCATAACCGTATTACGTATAAAGTTACACACGTGTTAAAACTGAAACAGGTTGTGGCTGAAGAATTGAGGCGGGCGGGCGTTCAGACATTTATAGAAATAAACCAATTGTCTTTTGAATGCAGACATAAAAACCTTATATAAATACACCAATTGTCATAATAATATAATATAATTTTCGTGTTTTTAATACATTCTGAGGAATATGCTCAGTTGGTTTGGTCACGTAAAGAACAGTAAATAGATGAAGCTAACAGAACAGATCACAGTAGCATACAAGGTTAAGTAAAAATTCGAAGTCACAGTAGAATACGAGGTCAAGTACTACCCGTAGGGTAACCAGAAGGAGGTTAATGTAAGTGAACGATACCAAAGAGGTAGCAGCAGGTACATTCTCAAGCTTTGTCATGGATAAAGCGCCTACCTACACATATACTTATATATGTTTCATAAAACCTATTCTTTTGATTTTGTACTTATATATATATTCTTTATTGCACACAAAAAATACAATGGAGATACATGAAAAATAAATCTTGGTTCACAAAGGATAGTCAGTTCAGTAGGATAGAGTTTGAGACAAATTCAAAGCTTATTTTAGATAGACAAAATGCAGTGTTAAGTTCCCTTATAGAACTTGTACCAAAGTAACAACCAACTAATATAGGTATTTGAACAACATCTTGCTTCCAAAGCAACCAAAAATCTTTATACAACCTTTGTTTTTTTTTTAGCTTCACGCTTTATCCCGCACAAGGCAGGGTAGGCAGAGGGAACTGCAGGGACCGTGGGAACCTAGTGTTAAGACACTCCGTTGCTTAGCCCCTGCTTTCTCCGTCCCCGCTTTCCACCGTTTTTGAGGCATTGCGTGTTGAGTGGCGGAACTCAACCCCGCAGAACTCAACGCCGCGCTTTGCCTTAGTTGCCAGAGCGAAGAAAATGGAAATAGAAAAATCCATCTTTCCCGACTGGGGATTGAACCCAGAAACCGTCGCGTTAGTCGCGTTACAGGCAGACGTCGCGCCTCTGCGCCACGACGGTCCTCGAACGACGGTCCACGGTCAAAATCTATTCTAATTTATATTAACCGATATCTTCCAAATTACGCAATAGATTTTGGTGCGGTTGACACTAATATACAGTGAATTTTGACAAAGATTTTATTTATTATTATGATACGTATATTATAATGTAGCGGCCGATTTTTTTTATGGGAAGGACAAGGCAAACGAGCGGTCGGGTCACCTGATGGTAAGTGATCACCGACTCCCACGACCCTGTGTAACAGCAGAGGTGTTACAAGAGCGTTGCCGGCTTTAAGGTGGACAATGCTGTAGAATACTTAAACATAGCTAAGTATTATAGGTTTTATTAAAATAAAGTTGGATACAACAAGGGTAATTAATTAAATAACTATATATTAGAAGCCACGTCGAACCCAAATCAAGGGAAATTTACGTGAAAGTTTTTTTCTAACAAATATATAGAGTTTGAGAATATAAAGAATGAGACTGAGGACCGTCGTGGCGCAGAGGCGTAAGCGTCTGCCTGTGAACGCGACGGTTTGCGGGTTCTATACCCACTCGAGGAAGATGGATTTTTTCTATTTCCATTTTCTTCGCTTTGAAACTGGGCAAAAACGCGGCGTTGAGATCCGCCACTCAACACGCAATGCCTTAAAAAAAACGGCAGAAAGCGGGGACTCAGAAAACAGGGACTAAAGCAACGGAGTGTCTTAACACTAGATTGGTATAGTTCCTGCAGTTCCCTCTGCCTACCCTGCCACGTGCGGGATAAAGCGTGAAGCTATAAAGAATGTGCAATATTTGTTTTTCATTTCTACGCTTTATCCTATATAGTGCACATTGTAGCCTAAAAGAACCTTCGCTCAGTTCTATAGTTTCTGCCTAAATTTATGACATTGGTTTTTAAGTATCTATTAATTAATAAAACAATAAAAAAATGTACGGAAGAATAAACTAATACGACTTTAATATTTATAGAAGTAATAACCACAAAAAATATGAATATATAATTTCACTTCATGAAACAGCTATACTATATAAATTAAGAAAATCGTACTTTACCAAAAGTAAACACTTAAGTTAACTTCTGGGAAGGATTCGGTTTGTGGGTTCAATTCCCATTCATGGAATATTTTTTTATTCTTACTTCCATCACTCTGGCAACTCCTCCTCGCCACGCAAAGGCGAAAAACAGAGTGTTTTAACACTAGATGTAAGTGTGTTGCAGTGTATCACGGTTCCTGTATCTCCCTTTGCCTACCTTAGTATGAATGGGTATAAAACATGAAGCTAAAAGAAAATCTGGTAGGAAGATTCATAAAGTCCACGCTAACGAAGTAACGGGCATCCAACTATCAAACCAATCCAACCAATTAAAAATAATTCATTATACCGAATTAGAGGATCATGCAAGCAAAACAAAGCAATATCTCAACACCCGAAAGTGAAAAGCAGGTCTACAGATCCGTCTATTCTGCTATGGAAACGGCGCGTGGCTGTAAAAATAAACTGAACCAAATTCAAACTACTAGTATTGTATGTGCAGATACAGATGTAGCGCAGTTGACTCAATTGAACCCGTTAATGAGCTCAAACATTACTCTAGAACACGTCTTGGATTTGGTCAGAAAACGGAAATGACATGCTTTATTCTACATCAGGATCTACCTACAATGTTCTTATTTGAAATACTAAAACTATGCCGTATTAAAAAATAAAATACAAAGTGTTTGTAAGTAGATTAGTTTGTATATAGAAATGATGCGGTGAATTCTTTTATGCAAAATTGGCGTAATATGTACATCGATACAGTCTAGAAATGCGTATATATATATATATATATATATATATATATATATATATATATATATATATATATATATATATATATATATATATATATATATATATATATATATATATATATATATACATATATATATATATATATATATATATATATATATATATATATATATATATATATATATATATATATATATATATATATATATATATATATATATATATATATATATATATATATATATATATATATAAGTATAATAGTGAGTACAACTTTGTCTGACAAAATATAACTAGAAAACTACATTTTAAAGAAAATTATTAGAAACCCATTTTCAATTGCATGCTCATATCGCAAGTCGAGGCCGGAAATTGTTGTCACACAATTTTGTAAGATATTTCACAAAATTTCAATTAAACTTATGCAGTGACTTTTTAAAGGGCTAAGCGGGCATCGATTTCTTATGAAATAAATAAGCAATTAAACAAAATAACCTCTTCTCAGTAAATTTTCATAAATATAGCTCAATGTTTCTCATAAATATAGGAAAATATAAAAATATATAAATTTCGATTGTTGGATTTTGGATTTTTTCCTCCTTTTTTGTACTTTAATTACATCTTTTTATGTTCTTTAAATTTATATCAATCTTTGATTGCATTGACTTTGAAGTCAGATTTTTATGGTTTCCGTGCTTCAAGATGTCAGCTTGATTCCTTCGAAAGATGTGAAGAAAATGGCCTTGATAGACGGACAACGAAATGGTTCGATAAGAGCTCAGTTTTTCCTTTGAGGTACGGAACCTTAATGATGATCTGAGGCATTTATATAGAATGTTCAAGCTATTTTTACGTAAAACAATAATTTCAAACAACAAATAAATACTCCAATATAAAATAAAAGAAAAACAAAGAAAAATATATAGAAAAAGGTTTGTAGTTAAAATAAACATATTCTATTCAAATTATGATGATTATAATTCATGTCCGGAACATGCCTTTGAAGTTCTAATAAATAATGGTATTTCAGAAACAAAATACAATCCACGTCAAATAAGCATTAAACCTGTTTACATGCTCGTTAATAATGCTTTTGAAGATCCTATGGGTGCGGTAGAAGCGAGATTAGCTTGACTTATAGGGATTAATATTTGCAATTGCGTTATTGGCAAGTTATAAAACGGCGGCGTTGAGTTCCGCCATACATCACGAAATGTATAAAGCCAAATTGTAAAGTCTAGATAGAGTTATCTTTATAAATTAACGTATTGTTTATTTTTCACTATATACTTTTAATTTTTTTATATGCTTCAAAAGCTTGTTTTGCAGCTTCTTTTCTTTACGATATATGAAAAAGTGTTATTGTCGAGTATTACAAAAGCGGCGTTGAGTTACACAACTCATCACGCAATGTATAGAGTGGATTTGAGTGGAAAGTGGAGAGAATTTTGAGGATTTACCACTAGGTTATATGAGGCATATCAGTCGGTCGAAGCGTAGATTTGAAAATATAATCATATCTGGCCCATTTATCGTGGCTTTATTTTTTTTTGTACTTTGACTATTCATGCCTTTACTAAACTAGTGGTAGAATGTTTTCTATCTTGTGCGTGGCTTTAAAAATAATATAGATATTTATTAAAAATTTGTAAAAAATCTTACTACAGATGTCAACAATATTTTGTTATAATAAACGTATAACCATTTAGCAAGCTTATCAGAAAGGCAATGTGATCGATTGATCATATGGCTTAGTAGTCTAAACTTTTGGGTGATATTAAAGACGCAGATTCGAGTCCCACTACGTTCAGGAAAAATCATCTCAACAAATATTTTTATAATATAAACTTCACCTACTTTCTACGATCCAATGATGTTTGTTTCCGATGACATTACATTATATTCATAACACCAAACTAATCTCCTCACGCGAGGACAAACAAGATGAGAAAAATTTTCAATAGTTTTATTAGTACTTTGAAAGTACTATTAATAAAGGCCGCCGTGGCGGGTCAGACTGTAAACGTGGTTCTAGTTTCAATACCTACTCAGAAGAAAGATCAAAAATAGGTGGAAAAGCCTACAAACTTAAGTTGTCTAATTTTTACAAATTGTTCTTCCGATTGACTTTAATCATAATATTGATACGGAACCTTCTGTGTACGAGTCCGACTTGCACTTAACCAATTTTTTATAACTTCACGCTGTATTCAACGCAGTACTGGCAGAAGGAACCTTATAACTAATTTAAATTACTCGCATTATGTCGCTTTTCACGCTTTTTCATCGTTTTTAATTTTAAATTTAATATCATGAATTTTCCTTCAAATATTAATAAAATAATATGTACTCACTCTTATATATATGTATATACATATATACTATGTATTACACAAATTCCAAATACTCGAACAGACTGACAGACTAATCTCAATATACGCACCTAGATGTACGTACATATTATGTTTAACAAACACCAGGTCTGGATTAGTTTTAACAACTTGTAGTTACACACTATCGTAAATCTAAATTTAGAATTTCTATACGGTTTTCGTTTATTATTGTAAAGTTTCTAGTACTTTAAAGATGGTAGATATTTCCTAGTTACGTACTGACAGATCATGACTGGTTTACTGATGACAGTATTACATTACTCAACATTACAGTATTACATTGTCAGCGCTCTCCATTCTCCGTTTCGTACCCGAAATTGAACGTGGCGGAGCACAACGCCGAATTTTATTTCATTACGAATTAGAATAGCTATGCTTCAAGTGGTGCTGTTTGTCTTATTTTAGCAGGAAAATAGACAGAACTTATAAAATTATTCCTAGCAGTTTCGCAGTTTACAATCAAATTATATTTATTTACTCTACTTAAGACTCTTGCTGTAAAATTATTAGAAAAATTTAAAACTATATTAATAAAGAAAATATAAAAATATCATAGTATAGTAAAGGTAGAGTTATCTATATAAAAGATTTCTTCCAGCCAACCTGTGAAAGTGAATGAAAGTCTGCTACACAAAATGCAATATAAGGTTAATTAAAAATTACATTAGAAACACTTAGGTTTATGGTAATAATATATTATTTTCAAATTTCTTTAAAAAAAAAACACGAGAAAAACGTAATTTTGCCATGATTCAGCAAATTATGAAGTAAAGGTCACATAAAATTTCGGGAAGCTGTAACATCTTCTTTTGTATTAAACGAACTGTACCAAACGCGATTAGAGCATAATAGACGGTTCATCCATCACAAGACTTAAAAGCGAAAGCGGCACAAGCGTAATCTAATTTTACATAGAAAATTTATGAAAAAAATGGGTTAACTTAATTTAATAAATAACTTTATTTCTTAGCATATGATTGTTATTATCTTTGTATAGAAGAAATTATAATATTCTCCCTACAGAGATGCTAACAACATAATTAAGTAGTAACAAATGAGAAAGGATTTTGACGTGGCTTAATGGGAACATATAGCTTAGTGGTCAGAGCGCTTGGACGAGTTCCAAGAGGCGCGGTTTCAAACATTTTATAATATGTTTTCCAAAAAATATGATATATTATATAATCAAGTACAATGTAGTAACGATGTTCTTTGTGTTGTAGCTTGATAGCCTTATCCAGCAAAGCTGGGCAGAAGGTAACTCCACCCTTAAATGGTCGTTAGAGCCAAGAAAATGGATATGAACTAATCCATTAACTCAGAATGGGAATCGAAGCCAGTAACCATCATCTTTAAAGGTAGATGCTGCGTCTAGGCCCCACGATGGTCTTTAATACATAGATATTTAAATTATGTATTTATGGTTTATATTTAACTTTCATAATTCATAATTTAATTTCGTTTAGTTATCTAATATTGGCGTTCAAAATCACAACCCGATATTAAGATTCAAACGGATGTTGAGTGACGGTTGACAGACGATAGGTGATGAACGACGGGTGAAGTGTGAGTGAAAGGAAATCTAAGATATGTGATCACTTACAATTAATATATCTTTAATTAGCACACATCAATATTAAAATATTATAAATATTAAAATTTTATAAATAATAAGCGTCTGCATGTAAACGACACGGTTTGTGG